>MU738237.1:127336-162979 GCA_026770625.1 Nicotiana glauca
CGAGCCCTCGGGGCTCCAAACCAAATATGCATACTAACTCAATAACATTATACGAACTTGCTCGAGCGATCAAATCGCCAAAATAACATAAAAATCAATGATTTGAGTCTTAAAATCCAAGAAATTTTTCAAAATTTCATAACTTCCAAATTTTCCAATTTAAGGCCGAAACACGTCAAACGACGTCCATTTTCAACCAAACTTTACAGGAAGCGCTTTACCAACATTTATGACCTGTACCGGGCGTCGGAACCAAAATACGAGCCCAATACCATTACTTTTTTATCAGATTTCATTTTCATATTTGTTAAATATTTTCAAAAAATAATTTAACAGAAAAATTCTTTTACCGGGGTTCTGGACCTCGGATTTCGATTCCGGGCATACTCCCAAGTTTCATATTTTTCTACGGATTTTTCGGGACCGTCAAATCACGGGTCCGGGTCCGTTTACCAAAAATTTTGACCAAAGTCAACTATATCAATATAAATATCAAAAATCTTCAAATTTTTCACATAATTCATATATTTCAACATAATAATTTTTTGGCTTTGCGCCCGGACTGCGCACGCAAATCGAGGTAACTATAAATGAGGTTTTCAAGGCCTCAGAAGCTCGAAATGACTGAGAAAACACGTGATGACCCTTTGGGTCGTCACAGGTAAAAGCACGAAGGGTGATGCCATGCCAATTATACTGATTTTCATGATGAGGACGAGAGTAAAAGCACGAAGGGTGATGTCGTGCTCTTGTCCTTGATTTTCCTAATTTTACTAGTAATTGAGTTATGGTGTTCTTTTATGCTTACTTACTGATTTCCTGTTGATACTCGATGTTAATGTGATGTTATTTATTCCCTTGCCAAAATTACTTTGTGATTATTGCTTGAGTGAGGAAGAGTGAAAAGCACGAAGGGTGATGCCGTGCATTATTTTGGTGAGAGAGTGTTAAAGCACGAAGGGTAATGTCGTGCATTGTTTTGGTGAGAGAGTGTTAAAGCACGAAGGGCGATGTCGTGCACTTGTCTTCGATTTTCTGATTTTTATTGATAACTGAATTATGGTTTCTCTACATTTGATTGTTGGGTTTTCTGTTGATACTTGTTATACCCCGCAGCATGATCCCCCTTCCTATCTTCAATTTAACTGTGGTGATCCTTATATTTATTCGTTGTTCTTCTGTTATTATTCGATGCCCCCACAGCATGTTTCCCCATCCCATCCTTAGCTGTACATTTATGCTTGTATTGTTCCGTTGTATATGATTTAACTGCATAAGTTTATTTGGTAGTCTGGTCCTATCCTCATTACTGCTTCGCCGAGGTTTGGCTAGGCACTTGCCAACACATGGGGTCGGTTGTGCTGATACTACACGCTGCACTCTTTTGTGCAGATCCCAGTACTGTAGATTTCGGACCGCAGTGAGATTGCTGTTTCCTGTTTATTAGGTGACCCGAGGTAGTTATGCAGGTGTCCGTAGGCCTTGGCGTCTCCTCCTATCTATTATTCATGTTTCTTTCCTGTAAGTCCACAAGAGACAGTGTTGTATTATTTATTTCAGACCTTTATTTGTAGTACTTTTAGACAATATGTGAAGTTGTGACACCAATCTTTGATAGTATTATTATGGAACGGTGTTAGCAATATTATTAAACTTGAAATTAAGTCTTCCGCTTGTTAAATTTTGTTGATTATTAACTGTTGGATTATAACTGTTAACGAATTTAAAAAAAAATTGAAACAAGGCAAATAATTCAGTTGATTGGCTTGCCTAGCTTTCACTATTTGGCGCCATCAAGACTTCTGAGGGTGGGAAATCCGGGTCGTGACACTCTTTGTCTTATCTTTATTGCAATCTAATTCTTGATTCATTATTTCGAAGTCTGGCAGCATTTTAGGATCTGTGCATGAAGTCCGCAAGCATATCATGTTATTGAAATCTGCATTTAACAAAACTAAAAAGAGAATAAGATAAATGATAAGATTTAGAAAAGAGACATTTCTCGATAATGAAATATTAATTTCATTTGATTTTTTTTATTTTTGATTGATTTTTGGTTTTTATTTTTGAAGATATAAGAGTTTACATCGAAAAGTAAGACAATGAAGTAAAACATACAGATCACACCTTGAGATAATCCGGTTGTAGAAAGGATAGCAAGACTGGCTACCGAGACTCCCGTCTGATGGAGAACTTTCAGGCTTGGCGACCGTTTATTTTTTGGCTTTTCTTCTATCTCGGCAATGGTTGCGATGGTCTTTAGTGCCGAATCAAATTCCTCATCTTCACAAATCATTCCGACTATTGGCTCGATATTGTGGGCAGGCAACAAATTGTTCATCACATAAGGAGCTTCTTCATCCCGAAAAATAATTCTTTCAGCTTCAATCAAATCTTCAACTGCCTTTTGAGCGTCCAACAATATTCTGTATTGTGTCCCACTGCTCCAGAGTGGTATTCACATCTAGCATCAGCTCGGTGCGAGGGGGACTTGGGGTTTGGCCGGTTTGGGGCCAATGGCTGCAACAGACCTCGCCTGACTAGCTTTTGGAACAAGCTCGAGTATGATTCACCAATAGGGGTGAACTGATTCCTTTTTAAAGGCTCCCTGGGCGAGGATTGTACTGGAGAACATTTGACTAGGGATTATATGGAGCTTGGTAAGGATGGGCATTTCTGGAAGGTGGAGCTCAGTTTTAAGTATAATGTTGTGGCCGCGTGCAAGGTTGCATGTTTATCACCGCATACCAACAAAATCAACCACCTGAACATAACCTGGCTAATTTGCTCACACCACAACCTTGTTAGTTTTGAGATATTTAACATATAGGAAATCGCATGTTGGGATGCAGTGCACCTAATAGTTAAACGCTTCTACAATGTGTCTGAACGGTTGCATATTTCTTCCCGGCCTTAACTAACCCTTTCAGTATGTACCTCTTTTTTTTTTTTTTTCTGCCTATATTTAATCGCTCTTGATTTTATTTCATTTGTTTATGTCGCTCTTTTTTTTTGTTTTTTTTTGGCACTCTCTTTTCTCTTTTTTTTTTTGTTTTTGTTTTTGTTACTCTCTTTTTTTCTTTTTTGTTTCACTCTTTTGTTTTCTTTTTTTTTTTCACTCAATTTTCTCTCTTTTTTTTAAATTTATTTTTACTCAATTAATTTTATGGCTATGATCGAATCCGATGGGGATTGCCTACATATCATGACGCCGCATAAATCGAATCTTGCGTAGTTCGGGAAGATCGAGAATAGAGTAAATAATCTATTTTCTTGTTTACTTTTTATAAAACTTAGACCATGAAAGCTTTAAGAAAAAGAAATTTTTTTTTTCGTTTTGTTTTGTTTTTTTTTTTTTTTTTTTTTTTTTTTGTTTTTTTTTTTGGAATTTCGAAAGAAATGCTTTAAAAGAAAAAATAAAATATTTTTTTGATTTTTGATTTTGATTTTTATTTTATTTTTTGAAAGGAAGACTTCTAAAAAAATTCCTTTTCTTTTGATCGGAACTAAAAGGAAGATTTTTTTTTTTAATTTTCATTTGTTTTCTCTTTTTCTTAAGAAGAAAGAAAATATTTTTGAATTTTGGATATTGCCTCTTAATTTTCGAAAGAGAGACTTTTAAGAAAATATTTTTAATTTCCGAGCTTTTTATTTATTTACAAAAGTACATCTAAAGAAAAGAAAAAATATTTTTGGACTTCAATTTTTTTTATTTGTGAAAGAAATACTTTTAAAGAAGAAAAAATTTTCCCTTTTCTTTTATTCTTCTTTTTTATTTTTTTTTAATTTTTGAAAAAATACTTCAAAATAAAGGAAAACCGTATTTTGGATTTTTATTCTTTTTGATTTTTCTTTTATTTGTTTTTCCATATGAAAGACTTTAGAAAGAAGGAAACTATTTTTGAGTTTAAAAACTTCTTTCTTTTTTTGAATTTTCTAAGGAAAGATTTCTAAAGAAAGAACTTAAAGAAAATATTTTTTGGATTTTTTTTGAAAATTGGGATCGGAACCGATGAGGTTTGCCTACGTATCTCACATCCGATGAGAATCAGACCTGCATAGTTCGGTCAGTTTTGACGGAAAGAGGGAAACGTGGCACTTGAGAATTTTGGTTCATTTTGAAATGACCTTTTTTTTTTCCTCTTTTTTTTCGGAATTTTGGAAGAGTTTCAGGATTTTCAAATACCTACCTCACTCTTGATTTTTTTTCTTTCCCTATTTTAGAAGTCGGTCAACATGCAAGCCGAATCAAATAAATGCGCAAGTAGCACGTAAGATACATCAGGATGGTCTTTTAGTTTTTGGGTACACCTATCCTAGACGGACCCAACCCTTGTGTTGAGTCCCCAAGGTCAAATGCACATGATGCAAATAATCGTTACTACTAGGGATCCGACATGAGATTGCGTTATTCTAGGTTTAAAACCTGGGTTTGTGTTCTAAACTTGGCTCACCCAAGGGGACAAACTCGAGACGAGGAGGGGGCAACGCACCGGGAACACGAAAGTCTGTCCGGCCTTGTTGCTTGCCCAACCCCATTCTATTTGGTATAACTCTAACAGAAAAGTGTGCTACGCGAACTTGAGCACCATTTTCTAGAAGACTCAGAAGAGAAGCGTAAGAAGATATTTTAAATACAATCCAAATAATATCAAAGCGGTAAATAAAAATTAGCATATTAAGTTGATAAAATACAGTAATATCAACAATAAAGCTAAATAAAATCACATTAACAAGTTCGGATTCTTAGACCCTGAACCAGAAGTTTTGGATTCTTGTCCCCAGCAGAGTCGCCAGAGCTGTCACATATTTTTTACCACCCGAGGGGATATAAGGGTAGTATGGGAGTTTTTTCAATTAAAGTGACATTATTCGAAATGAGATTATTTTATTTATTTTTTCAGAGTCGCCACTTGGGATATTTATGGTGTCCCAAGTCACCGGTTTATTTTAAATCCCAAATCGAGAAAATTTTTGACTTTATTTAAAAGTCTGTGAACCAAAAATTCTAGATAAGGAATTATGTTAACCCGAGAGAAGGTGTTAGGCATTTTCCGGTTCTGTGGTTCTAGCACGGTCGCTTAAACTATTAATAATTGGCCTATTATCTGATTTACTACACGTTTTAAATCTATTGTGTATTTTTAACTTTATAACCACTTTTAATTATTTTAGCCGCTTTTAGGATTTAAGGAATTATTTCTTGAACAAGTTACGATTGTCGTACACTTGCCGTTTAGGGACCTGTCGCAAACCGCGCTACATGAAATGCACCTGCGATTCGCGATATGTTTTATTTTTATTAATGTTCAAAGTGGTTATGATCGGGTCACATGAAATGCACACCTGAATTTTAGTAATTAAAAAAAATTACAACTATGTCACGGGAACCGTACCCGTAGCTATGATGAATTATTTAAATAACGCGCCCAAAGCAACTACGAAGATTCAATCTTCAATAGGAACAATTGTGAGGGCCATGGATGATTTAATTTATTTATGGCACACCTCAAACCTTTTTCTATAAGGATTAGTCTCTTAATCTAATTCATGAGGGCCATGAATTATAGGATTCATTTGTGGATGGCACGCCTCAATTTATTTTAAAAGATTTGTATTTCACTAAAGCAAACTAAGAATGCTCCTATTTAAATTTAATTTGAAATTAAGTAACATAACTACGCCACAGGAACCGTACCCGTAGTTGTACTGATTTATTGTTAATCGCGCCTAAAGCAACTAACGCGTGTTCATTATTCTTCCTAAATTTTGAGATTAACGTGAAAGGTTGTGGGGTACGGTAATTATTCATAGACAGACATACAGAAATTACTAATTTTAAGCTTGGGATCTTTGGTGTATTTGCTCATTCGGCTATTACTTATATACCAATAGAAGATTGCTCGAATAGGCTATACAAAAATAAAACCAGCCAAATTTCCTACATTACCAAAAATAATGGACGACAACACAAAATATCAATTAAAAGACAAAGAAAACATGATAAAACCTGAAACCAAACCAATTTCAACCAAAACTATATGATAGGCTTAGTAAGGTAAAAACATATTACAAAAAAAAAAAGTAGCACCAATCTGATAAAAATCAAAATATGCTCATGAGATTAAAAGGAAAGATAAGAAGAAACTAAACCAACTGTCAATTCGTATCTCAAAAAAATAACCGATCATAAAAATACATAGCTAAAGAACCTCCAATTTCCTTCTAATTGCATAAAAGAAAAGCTCAAAATATGGCAATAGAAATAAGTGCATTTTTTTTACTGACCAAAATCCAGATCTGAATAAGCACCAACAGAGATAGAAACAGAAGGAGATGCCTCAGATTGCAACACCAATTCTCTCTACCTTCAACAACTTTTAAACCAAGAAGTTGTTTCCTAAAACTAGATTTCAAATTCCCTTATTTTTTTTGAGTCCTTTTTTTGAAAGTTTTATTTTTATTTTTCTATAGCATCTGTTTTATGATTTGAGAAATTTATATCTCTTTTTTTTCTTAGCTCTAACATGATCTTCAACTATGTGCGAGTGAGAAAAAAGAAGATGGAGAGGGAGTGAAAAACGTCTGGCCGCCGTCGAGTCTTGGAGGTGAAGAGTTTGCGATGGCTGATGTTTTTGGTGGGTACGGAATCTCCTTTTTGGAGATGGTGGAAACGACGCTCATGGGTGTCCAATTAGTTTGATCCATTTTAAGAATTGGCCCAATTTTAAAGAAATAAGACCAAAAATATAATCTTCCTAATTGGAAACCAATTTCTTTACCCTGTAAAAATACTTGGGCAAGTAAATCTTGGTACGATTAAGTTCATTCATAAGGAAAATGATAGAATCTATTCCTGCTTGAGAAATAGAATTATCCGATTTAATAGTTAGTAATCTAACTGCAACAGACAACTTGGAGTGCATTGTGTGATGACCCAAAAGGTCATCACTTATTTTGGAAATAAATTTTGAGTTCTGAGGCCTTAAAACCTCGCTTTTTGTTTTACCTCGTATTGCGTGCACAGTCCGGGTGTGTATCTGGAAAGCCATTATATGAAAATCTGTGAAAAGTAAAGAATTTTGTTTTTAAAATAAATTTAGGTTGACTTAGGTCAATATTTTAGATAAACGGACCCGGAATCGAGATTTGACAATCCCGGAGAGTTTGTAGGAAAATATAGGACTTGAGCATATGCCCGAAATCGAATTCCGAGGTCCCAAGCCCGAGAAATGAATTTTTGAAGAAAATTATTTAATATTTAGAATTTTTAGAAATTTGAATGTATTGGAATTTGATAGTATCGGGTTCGTATTTTGGTTCTGGAGCCCGATATAGGTCTTATTTGAGATTTAAGTTGAGCCTGTAAAATTTGGTAAGAAACGGACTTGAAAGGACGTGAATCGGACCATCAGTTGTTAAAATTTGAACTTAAGAGTTCATGAGATTTTTCTTTGATTTTGATGCTTAATTCATAGTTATTGATGTTATTTTGATGATTTGACCGCACGAGCAAGTCCGTATGATATTTTTGGACTTGCGTGCATGTTTGGTTTGGAGCCTCGAGGGCTCGGATGAGTTTTGGATAGGACTCGTAGTGCATTTAAACTTAGAAAAAATAACTGCTGCAGGTTCGGTGAATTTGTAGGTCTATGAACCAGGCTTTGCAGTCTGCAGTAATTTCTCACGACCGCGGTGGGATTTATGCGGTCCGCAGTGAGCAAGGCCAAGCCTTCGCGTCCATGCTCGACTTTTCGCGGTCTGAGGAGGAGCTCTGCGGCTGCCGTCCTTTTTATGCGGTCCGCGGTGAGGGTCTAAGAGGGGTATATAAACGAGACCTTTAAGTTATTTTTCCATTTTCAGAAACCTAAAATATAAGGGGCAATTTTTCAAACACTCTTCCTTTCCCAAAACACAAGTAAGAAATTTTAAACTCATTTCTTTCACTTCTTAACTTCTTTTTACAAGATTTCATCCTAGAATCTAGGGTTTTTCATTGTGGAATTGGGAATTTTGGGTAAAAACCTAAGAATGTTGAAATTGGGGATTTAGACCTCAATTTGAGGTCCGTTTTCAAAATAATTTATATATTTGAATTTGTAGGTGAATGGGTAATCAGGTTTTGGTTCGAAACTCGGGTTTTGACCATGTGGGCCCAGGGTCGATTTTTGACTTTTTGGGAAAATTTTTAGAAAACCTAGTTTCATGCATTAGAATTGATTCATTTAGTATTTATTGATATAGTTAAGTAACGTGTGGCTAGATACAAGCGAATTGGTGGTGAAATCAAGAGGTAAAGCGGTAGTTGAGGCTTGAATTGTATTCGTGGCATCGAGGTAAGTGGCTTGTCTAACCTTGTGTGGGGAAGACTCCCCTTAGAATTTGATTGTTGTTAATTGAAATGCCCTGTACGTGAGGTGACGAGTGCGTACTTGTGCAAATTGTGAAAAAATCCGCTTTTTAAGTAACTATAAATGTGATTTTCCTGTTTCTTGTTCATACAGTGTGTAATTTAAGCCTTCTATTAGCTTAGGAAAGCATGTTTAGTTGACTTAATTGCCTTACTTGCTCAAATTGTCTTATTTGGATTATGTGCAGCATGCTAGTCTAGAAATGCCTGTTTTATTTTGGGTCTGGAAATCTGAACCGAATTGAGTATTCTTTTGTGTTGCTGTTGTGTGTTTACTTTGGGATTACGGGACGGTATCCCGGGAGATCCCCCTGTATTTTTATATTTGGGACTACGAATATGGTATTTCGGTAGATCCCGGCGCATTATGAGTTAGATTATGGGACTGCACCCGGGAGATCCACTGGATATTTATATTTGGGGACTACATGACGGTATCCTGAGAGATCCCCCGATTTTTATCTTTGCGTTGAGCTATAATTATTTTCGTGATTACTTTGTTTCTGTTAAAGTTGTTGTTGTTCTTCTATCCTGTGTTACTTTTTACTATTGCACTTAAGTATACTGTCTTATTCAACACTGTTATATCTTGTATTTCCTTTAACCTCAGTAGGGCCCTGACCTTCCTCGTCACTACCCAACCGAGGTTAAGCTTGGCACTTACTGAGTACCGCTGTGGTGTACTCATGCCCTTCCTATGCATGTTTTTTATGTGCAGATCTAGGTACTCCCACTCAAACGTATCACGCTTGAGGCGAGGCATTTTGTAGAGGCTCCAAGGTATATCTGCCGCATCCACAGACCGAAGAGTCCCTTTCTACTAGTATAGCCCTTTTCTGTATTTTCCGTTGTTGGTAGACATTCTGGAGTTAGAGCTTATTATGTAATCTTTTAGCTTGTAATTTATGGGGTTCTGGATTTTGGGAGTATTAGATTGAGATTCTTGTACTGTTATATGCCAGGCAGCACCTGAACACTGTTTAACCTTGTTATCTCGATTTTTAATTACTTTCTTCGGCAATTATTTCTTTTTCCGCATTTGTTAGGCTTACCTAGTCGTAGAGACTAGGTGCCGTCACGACAGTTCACGGAGGGCGAACTAGGATCGTGACACATTGTGCCTTCATAAAGCGGACAACTAGCTTCCTCTAACTGTTTGGAGAAGATCTCAGCCTCATTATTTTGTTCGGATTGAGCCCCAGGGAACATCTCAAAAGCATCCCTCATCATTTCATTAATTCTACAATTTTCATCATTAATATTCTCCGCTATGGACCTACCTTCTTCACCGCCAAATGAGTTCTGGAAATGAACATCTACAATAGCATGACTCTCCCATGCATAGTCCACATATAATAATTTTCCATAAATCCCTTCTTATATAACTGAACATTAATAATACTGGGCCCCAATAACTTAAGACACTTGCATTTTACACAGGGGCATCTAATCGTCCCTTCAATAAGGAAATCATCAAGTGTCTATGCCTTAGCAATAAAGCTAGGAACCCCTTCTATAAATTCATCATGCAACCCCGTACGATTCAGATGATTCCTATTATACATCCATCTATGATGCCTAAATTTCATCTACACAAACAAAAAACTTGAAATTTGTAAGATATATAAAACTATTTAGTTTATTTACAGTAATTAATAGGTTACGCTAATTCGAAGGTTCCTTTATTAAATTTACTTATTATTTGTCAACATACTTTAATTAATATATTATATCTAAATTGCAATTCCCTAACACAAAGAGAAAATTAGAATTGAGATACTTAAAATAATTTAGTTTATTTAAACTAATTAATAAGTTATATTCTTTCAAAGGTTCCTTTTTAAGATATACTTATCATTATCCCAAAGCACTTTAATTAATATGTTATATTCTTCTAAATTAGAATCATCTCATATTAATCCCTATTCTAAAATATAAGTCATTGACTATACTAATTAAATTTGAATAGCTTGTTATATATTCATAACATCCATGTACACATCGCTAATTTTTTTAAGAAATGAAAACAAAAAGATTAAAGTGTGGCGGTTCTAGCCTTATTATAAGAGCATTTGAATTTCTATTGACTTAAGCTACCAATCTATTATTTTTATTGCTTCACAAACTAGCTCTTTGCGTTTACAAGTACTAATGGAGTTTAAGAAAGATTGTCACTTTGTTCTTATATAATTAAAGTAATCACGATTATTTTCAAACATGTCAAGAAGTAATTAAGTTTGACAACAAAGATTGAGTCATTCAATTAACATATGTCAATATCTTCTAATAATAAATTAAAATGGCTATCTAAATCAAAAAGTAGACATGAGAAATTACTTATATACATTTGGTTTAACCAAAACAATAAGTGCACTCATCATCTACATTTGTAGTATGCGTCAAATCAAATAAAAAAAGAAAAAAAAACTAATGCAAAATCGTAAAATCAAAATTAAATATTGATTCTAAATTCAATTTTAAGTTTAGAGAACTAACCTTGAATTTGTAAATTGCTTGCTTGTTCGATCCAAACTAAGCTGAAACTTGTCAATGAAACTCTATATCAACCACAATCTTTACAACAACAATTAAAACAAACCCTACAAATCAAATTTCCAAATTTGCCTAAAAAAAAGCAAGTCAAATAATGAAATTCTAAACGGAGAGAGAGAGAGAGAGATGTACCAGAGGGACGAGGGATGGAGGGACCAGCGGCACCACGAGGGACGGAGGGACGGATGGACGGGGGTTGATGGGGTGGGTGAAGAAGAAAGAAAAGAGAAAGAGAAAAAAAAGAAAAGAGAAAGAAAGAAACGAGTTGCGGGCATAGGGTTTTTAAAACATATTTCCAATCATTTTTGGTAGGAGCATTAATACAACAACAACAACAACAACAACAACAACAACAACAACAACAACAACTACCCAGTATAGTCCCAGGGTCTGGGGAGGGTAATACTTACACAGGCCTTACCCCTACCCGAAAGGGCAGAGAGGATGTTTCCAATCGACCCTCGGCTCTGGAAAAGGAGAAGGAAAACAAAACAAAAACAAAAGAGCATTAGTAACTCCAGCAGAAATCACATAAATAATTATCTAAGCATAAACCATAGATAAAATGGCATGCAATAATATCGACCAGTAACTACCATGAGGAGGCACAATACAATACACAGATCATCTGTGAAGAGCCCTACCAAACCCTCCCCCCCGGCCCCAGGACAGAATTACGAAAAATTCTAGAAGCCCCTATCCTACAACCCTGATACTTGACCTCCAGACTTTCCTATCAAGGGTCATATCCTCGGAAATCCGCAATCTAGCCATGTCCTGCCTAATCACCTCTCCTCAATACCTCTTGGGCCTCCCTCTGCCTCGACTCGCGCCAACCACCACCAGCCGCTCACAACTCCTCACCGGGGCATCGGGGCTTCTCCTCCGCACATGCCCGAACCACCTGAGCCTCGCTTCCCGCATCTTCTCATCTACTGGGGCCACCCCCACCTTCTCCCGAATAACCTTATTCCTAATCTTATCTAACCTGGTGAGCCCGCACATCTACCTGAGCATCCTCATCTCCGCAGCCTTTATTCTCTGGACATGGGAGTTCTTCACCGGCCAGCACTCCGTCCCATACAACATGGCAGGTCTAACATGGTAGGAACATTAATAATCATTTTAAATGTACCGAATTGGTCACAAAGTAAAATTTTAATTTTTTAAAAAAAATTTGCTACCGATTCGGTCGCAAATACGGTCAACGATAAAATTTTGACTTTTAAGTAAAGGCGGATGCGGTCAAAAATTTGGTTCACGGATTTTAGCGCCAAGCTGTACAACCACGATTGTCGAAAACATGGTCGAAATAATATAATAAAAATGTAACTCTTTTTTTTTTTAATTTTTCGACTGTTTCCGTCGGAAATTTCCAACAACTTTTTTCCGTCGGAAATTTTCGGTCAGAATTTAGTGTTTCTCTGGTAGTGTCTATTAGCGAGAAAGTGTTCATTCTGGATGAAGAAAAGCTAAGAGAATTCCTTGGAATTCCAACTAATGTGTTGGGAACAGTCAAGGGAACTGCATCATCTATATTTAAGAAGCAGATTTTAAAGCGGGGGAAACCATGTCGGGGCACAAGGTGTATAAGAATGAGCTTAAGCCTAAGTATCAGATTATGTTTGAAATGGTGAACAAAGTGTTGTTGTCTCGTTCTGAGCGAAGGTATATTGCTTCCATCACAGACCTAGTCCTCATTGAGGCACTGGCTTCCTACACATCCATCAGCCTTCCTAGACTTATGATTGAGCGCATGATGAAAGTGAAAAATATTATATATGGCATGCATGGTCTTCCATATAGGTTCTTCCTTGCAAGAGTTTTTAGCACTTTGATATCAAATTGGGAAAAGCAACTGTGGGAAGCAGATGTTCACTCTGAGGACCTTGGATAAATGTGAATGTATGCCAAAAAAGGGAGGTGTAGGCAGAAATTCAACCATCTCCAGTCTTATCGAGGCTCAAGAAATGGCAACTACAGAAAGTAAGAGGCTACAGGATGAAAATGCCATCTTAAAGTCCAAGCTAGCTTAGAAAATCGCGGAACTAGGTTGAAGTGGTCCCCTCAGAAAGGAGAATTCTTAATTGAAGGCTGAGAATGAAAGGTTGAGGAAATAGGCTGAGGACCTAAAAGAGCAGATGATCATTGATCAGCGGATTGCGAATGAACGAACGGACAAGGTCTTCAAGGCCTTAGCCCCTTAATCCTCATCCTGTCTAGTGATCCCTATCTTAACCCGTCTTCAATCCCATCAAATTCTTGTCCTCTTTTGATCTTTTTGTTTAATGGCATTAGCGTTTTGGTTGTTTAAATTGTAATATGTGGTATTATTGATATTTTTGTACTTCTGTTAAACAATTATCTTTTATGGGCAATCACTATGTTTTGTGCAATGTTATTCTCTTGTTGTCCTTGTTGATGTTTATGTTGTGTTACACAAGAGACATGAGTTAATGTTGTTGAACTTTTTTTACTTGTACTTATTCTGTTATTCTTTTTAATGATTCCAAAAGGGGAAAGTTAAATGGGGTAATCGGGGGTAAATGTTTGTTTCGCATAATGAACTCAATGTTGTTAACATGTTGACTACAGGCCTGATCTGTAGGGAAAAAATATGGGAATCTGGTTCTCAAGAGGAACATCATTCTAGGTTTGTCATCATCAAAAGAGGGAAAATTGATAAGTTATGCTATTTTGGATTTTGATGATTTGCCAAACTGTCTCAAGGAACCAGATAGGAACCAAATGTGATCAGTTCCTTTGGCCTGGTTATGACATGTTTCTTCATGTTTTGATGTTTGGTGAAATGTTACTGAGGAATCAGATAGGAACCAGATGTG
Source organism: Nicotiana glauca (assembly GCA_026770625.1). Lineage (NCBI taxonomy): Eukaryota > Viridiplantae > Streptophyta > Magnoliopsida > Solanales > Solanaceae > Nicotiana > Nicotiana glauca. The sequence continues at coordinate 141,143 of MU738237.1, forward strand.
ATCAGTTCCCGATTGTCGTACAGTCAACTCTATAGTTATAAAAGCTATCTCACTGTACCAACTAGCAGCGATACAACGGCAAATCCACTGCTTCTAGAGGCCAAACCAAAAGATGTGTTGTCACTATCTATTCTCACATGCTCTCTCATATATATATATATATATACAACATGATAGAAGGTTTGACCTAACACTTGCAAATCTCAAAAACACATTCTCTCAAGTGCAAGCCGCCACTGTTCTCCAGGTGCGTTCAAGAACAAAGCTGCTACAAACTCAAGGACAATATCCTAACAATGAAGATGTCTTATGTCCTTAATTTTGTTTTTTCTTTGTATTTTATTCTTTACTTGTATTCCTACATCACTTTCGAGAAGTAATTTTGTAGGATAATAGTCAACCATTATTGTTTTGATTTTATTGACTAGAGTTAGTCAAAGTGAGTGCGCTTTGTAATAGAGTTGTTACAAAAAGTTTGCAATAGAGTTATTGCAAGTGATGAGTGATTAAGAGTTTAATTCCTAGATTAGGTTGTAATCTGAAGTTGTTCAGTTAAATAGAGTTTAAATTCTACTTGGATAGGTTGTGATTTTTATTCCCATGAGCAAGGAGTATTTTTACATAAATATCATTGTCACGACCCAATTCAATATATTGTGATGGCGCCTATAATGATACTAGGCAAACCGACATACTCACACATACACTTTTTTAAATTCATATTATACTGAAATAGGTTTAAGTAAGTAAAAGCTCATAAAACTAGATGAAAACATCACAGCTCAAAACAGAATTTCCCAAAACCCGGGTGTCACTGAGTACCTGAGCATCTATACAATAACATAGTCTGATACACTATCTAAGAAAGTAGAACAGAATAAGTAACACTGAGAAATAGGGGAGAAGAGTCAAGGTCTGCGGACGCCAAGGTAGCTACCTCGATAATCTCTGAATGGCTGAAACTCGAGATCAGTAACCAGTATGCCTAGAAACACCTGGATCTACACAGGAAGTGCAAGGTGTAGCGTAGGTATAACCAACTCAATAAGTAACAAGTCTAACCTTTGGGCTAAAAGTAATGACGAATCTAACTAATACGGTCCTAGTACAGAATTAAATAATACGGAAATTTACAGAACATATAACAATAATATCTCAGAAAAACTCACAATCTACAGGTACCAGTATAGGAATGTAGACATGCTTCCAAGTTTAACAGTTAAACTCAAAACAGATAAAATATGTCAAGTTTGAATGGCATGAGGAATATGACATCTCTATATCTATATACCAATATGCATATCGTGTGAAGAAATATAATGGAAGCCTCGTGTATTTTCACTCTCAGAGTACTCAACCTGATTGTCTCAATTCCCACTCATCACACTTAATCACTCAGCACTGTACAGTACTCACTGCGACGTGCAACCCAATCATATCATGAATTAATAGCAACTGCGCTCTGTGGTTGTGCAGATTCCGGAGGGGTTTATCCAGCCCAAGCGCTAATAAATCCTATTGCGGCATGCTGATCGATCCTATCATGAATCAATAATAACTGCTACGACGTGCAGTCCGATCCCATCATGATCAATTATGATGTTACGGCTTGCAGCCCGATCCCATCAATATCACTCACAAACAGGCCCTCGGCCTCACTCAGTCATCAATCTCTCTAGTCTCTTTGGCTCACAACACTCATGCTAAGCATCCAAATCAATGATACATAATGTGACAATGTATGAAAACAGAGATTGAGATATGATATTCAATGATGAATGTGAATGAGTACATAACTGCATTTAAGCAAATAACTCAATAGTAAAGAACAACCATTGTGGGTCCCAATAGTACCAGCATATAGCCTCAACATGATTTCTAACATAAATCACAACTCAATTACTGTAATAATATTCTGATAAGATAGCTACACAGTTCATGGAATCGACTGAATCACAGTTACTATGGTGCACGCCCACACGCATGTCACCTAGCATGCGCGTTACCTCAACACCAATCACATAGCATGAAATTTCAGGGATTCATACCCTCAAAACCTTGACTCATAACTCGAATAGGGAGATAAGGGTATATTCCTTTCAACCCAATCAACACCTAGTGTAAAGTGTCCCTGGATCTGATGATGAATTTGTCTGTTGGGAACCATCCAAACATCCATTGCACTTGTTCCTCGGTCAGATTGTCAAAGAACTCTCCCACTCTTTGGCACTTTCCGGCTGAGCAAACCTGCCCAAAATATAATCTTGGGGAAAGGAAAGGCAATATGGTTATTCCAAGCCCTTCGCGGAAGTTCTTGGAGGTACTGGCCCCTTTGAAGATGTTCTACTAACCACAACTGCAGTAACATGTTACAACCCTCAAAATGCTTGATCCTTCTTTGACAGTATTCCAGAGCCTTGTAGATGTCGGCTATGATCATGGGGACTATAGTGTATGTCTGTTCATTGATCCCTTCCATCAAAGTCTTGCCGACCATGGCCAATCTAGTATGGATTCTTTTCCTTTCATCGGGAACACTATCAGGCCCAAGAAGCACATAATGAACACAAACACTCTACGGTGGATGCGTCCCAGAGAAGTGATAGAAAGCTCGTCATGGAAGGTACGGTAGGACTTGATATGGCCATATCTCTCATACAGGTATTCGAAGGGTAAGTGGGATTTCTTCAAGCATTCTAAGTCAGTATTTTTCTTCAGCCCCATTATTTTTAAGAACCCTTTACTAGTACGGTTCTCTGGTACCAATAACTCGGGGCTATCCCAAGTCAGTCCTGCAAGTCCCCCAATTTCTTCTAGGAGTGGTGTCATTTCCACATCGCTAAAACGGAACATGGCCCTCTCACTGTCCCAGAATAGAGTGGCAGCCTCGATCAACCTATTGTTTGGCTGAATGTCTAGTAGAGAAGATAAATTCCTTACGTGTTCTTGTAACTTAAGGACATGTCCTCCTACCAATCTAGTATCAATGGTGGAATGTTGCTGACCATGCCGAATCTGGGGACCTCATGCCTCATTTTCTGCAAAACAAAAAGGTTAGGTCCTTCTCTCCCACCAGACTCGACTACTTGTACACTTATGATTAACATATCGACATTTAGTATTAATGCACAGAATATGATTATGCCCGTTGGGATTATTAAAATCCCGGTGGACTTTTGGATAAGGCTTGTTTTAAAAGGTTATTGTGCGAATGACACATTATCCCAGCTAGGTTTCACCATGATGCATGCACAATATAACAAGAGTAAGGTTTCTATGGGGTTTTATATCGGTACCTTCAAGCGGACAACTCGAGGAATAAAGGCACAAAATCGTCGACTACACCGCTAATCGACTAGTTTTACCGCAAATAAGCTTTTCCGAATTTAAGGGTAATAAATGTGGAGTATGATTTATGCAATAATAAATAGCATGTTGTCAAGTATTTGCATGTAAAAAATGATAAATGCAATATTTAAATAATTGAAAGACACTTACGGAAAAAGAAAACAAAGAGACAAGTCAGTTTCAGGAAATAAAAGAAATCATAAATAATCAGTTAAATCCAAATAAAGGGGAGAGGTGTGACGACCCGGTCGGTCGTCTCATGAATTATCGGTCCATTTTCCCCATTTCTACTTCTTATTGCTTTGTTCATCTGTGTTTTGAGGTATCGGGTTGGTTGGATGGGATCCAGATTGGTTTGGGTGATGTTTGAGACACTTAGTCTCTTTTAAGAAGGCTTAAGTTCGAAAAGTCAATCGGATATTGACTTATGTGTTAGAGGGCTCGGATGTGAGTTCTGGTGGTTCAGTTAGCTTCACTAGGTAATTTATGACTTAGGAGTGTGATCGGAATGTGTTTTGGAGGTTTGGAGTAAATTTAGGCTTGAATTGGCGAAGTTGATATTTTGGCGATTTTCGGTTGATGGGCGAGATTTTAATATAGGGGTCAGAATGGAATTCTGAGAGTTTCAGTAGCTTCGTTATGTCATTTAGGATGTGTGTGCAAAATTTCAGGATATTCGGACATGGTTTTGTTGGTTTTTTTATATCAAAAGCGTATTTTGGAAGAATTTAGGAACTTAGGCTTGAATTCGATGTGATTTGGTGGATTTGATGTTGTTTGAGGTGTTTTGATGATTGAAATAAGTTTGAATAAGGTATTGGGTTATGTTTGTGCTTTTGGTTGAGGTCCCGGGGGCCTCGAGGTGATTTCGGGTGGTTAACGGAGGTGTTGGAAGATTATTGCAGCTTCAGATTTGCTGCTTCTGGGGTTTTTGCACCTGCGGTTTGGGGACCGCAGGTGAGGCATCACATATGCGTGAGTAGAACCGCATAAGCGGTTTTAGAAGAGAATGTTTGGGACCATAGATGTGGAAGAGGGCCCGCACCTGCGCAGTCGCGGATGCGACAAACGGACCGCAGATGCTGTTTGGGTTGGGTTAATGAATTTTCACAGAAGCGGAGATTTGACCGCAAATGCGGTACCGCAGAAGTGGATTTTTGACCACAGATGCAGAAAGGCCTGGGCAGACCTTATATGTTATTTCATTTCGCGATTTTGGGTTATTTTATCATTGTTGCCTTCGACCTTGGAGTTTTTGGAGCGATTCTGAAGAGGGAAATCAAGAGACTTCGTCAAGATAAGGAAATTTGGACCTAAAATTCAACTCTATGGTAGATTTTCATGGATTTAGGGCTGTAATTAAAGAAATTGAAAGGCTAAAATAGAGGATTAGGGCTTGAGTTTAAAAGACTTCTAAATGGGGATTTGAGGGGTGATTTGAACTCCGATTTTTGTGTTCTTGGTATGTATGAACTCATGGGAAGACGAGGAATCTAATAATGTAAAAATTTCTGAGTTTCAAGAAGTTGGCCCAGGGCTTGGGTTTTGCTAATTTTGGGATTTTTGGTATTTTTCGATTGTTTTCGCTTGGGTTTTGTTCCCTTAGAATATTGTGATGTTCTCATTCTGATTTTGGATAGATTTAACGCACGTGGAGGCCAATTCGTAGGGAAAAGGCATCGCGGGCTAGGGATTTAGCCGGTTCGAGGTGAGTAATGATGGTAAATGATGTTCTGAGGGTTTGAAACCCCGGATAGTACATCATCGTACTATATTGAGGTGTGGCACAAGCTCGATTACAAGTGTGGGGTCGTGCACTATTAGGGATTTGGACTTGTCCATCCCGATTGATGACTCTACCGCGTATTTGATTGAAAACTATTTGTTGTCATCGTTTATTGGGTTGAATGCCATATTTGGGCTTCGTGCCAACTATTTGAACCCTTCGGGGTTTTTATTTGATATTTCCTCACTGTCTTGACTTACTATTTGAACTTAGTCATGTTAATTTTCACTGTTTCACTACTCAGCCATTTTTACTCAGTTTTGAGATTTAAATGATATTTTAAATGATGTTTGGGCTGAGAAATACTATTTTACTATTGCCCGAGGGGCTTGTGATGATTTTTGACTGAGTAAGGCTATGGGCCTATATTGTGAGGAGATTCTGGTACTGATTGGAGGCTGAGAGCCTGAGATATGTGTGCCATGAGGTAGCATGATTGATATGAGGCCTAGGGCCTAGATTTGATGCCACGAGATGGCTTGTTATTGTGTTTGGGCCGTAAGGGGCCCCTCAGGAGTCTGCACACCCCCAGTGAGCGCGGGTACCCATTGTGATGTGAGTTGGGGCCCGAGGGGCTGTTACTGTTGTGAGATGTTACCCGAGGGGAGATGTGGTGTTACTGTGCACGAGGGGCAAATTCCTATTTGTTTACGTTAGCATAATTAACTATCAATTACCTGTTTTTACTGGTTTAAAGAGAATTTCCTTCATTTTTACTTGTTTTACTGAGGTCAATTGATTTTACTACTTCATTATAGACTGCCATATGCTTTACGTGTTTTCTTGCTTTCAGTCATTATTTATATTCATTACTCACTGAGTTGGAGTACTCACTTTACTCCCTACACCCTGTATGCAGATTCAGGCGTAGCTGGTTCCGCTCCGGAGTGTTGATTTCCTCTAGTTCCAGGCAGGCTTTTTTCGGAGATTACGAGGTAGCTGTTGGCGTCCGCAGCCCCGTGTCACTACTCCTCTATCCTTTCTATTTCTTACAAACATTTGTAGTAGTTCATGACTTTAGTAGATTGTAAAGTGACTCGTAGATGCTCTTGACTTGTGACACCCCAGTTAGGGTTATGTTGGGTTGGATTTCCACATTATTTTTGATATTTCAGCTATTCAAAATTATTAAATCATGTTTAGACTATTTGTCGACGCCCCCTTTTTCTCGCGAAATCAGGTTTACGACATTTGGGCAAACAACTCTATTCCCTTTTGGGATTTGGGTTTTTGGAATTGAAGAGTCGCCACTTAATGATTAAGTGCATTAGGACACTAAGGGTTTTGACTTGGAAAACCAGAGTTTGGGTAAGGGCTAAAAATTATCTCGAGGGGAGGTGTTAGGCACCCCTTAAGATCCACTAGTGTGGTTCCCGACAAATGTTATATTGTGACTTTAAATGCAAATAATCAAGTAGGCAAGGAAGAATTACAAACACAAGGGTTTTTTTTTCCACATAATGGTTGCAAGAGATTAAAGAAGTTCAAGAAGTTGAAATTTGAGAGAAGAAAGAGTTTTAAATAAGAAAAAAAAGAAAGTTGAAGTTTACGAAAAGCGGTTGAAATTCTGAAATAAAATGACTAAATAAGGGAATGGGTCTCAAGTTTATACATAATATGGATCACCCCACACAACACCCGGTAACCGTTTATACACGTGGTGTTATCACATGGTCATCATATCCATATCTATCCTTTCCCACCCTGTTAAAGGTATTAAACGCGGAATGGTCTTGTTTTACTTGCATGCTATTACCCGTCCCATTCTATCAGTCCCGAAGGCACTTAGGACTACTAGTCCTAAAAGGTGGGATATTAGGCTGATTGGTTTCAAAGGATAAAAATCTAAGGTGACATACAAAAAACACATACTGCATGTTGGGGGTAAGCATGTAAACATATAAAGGCTCATGTATACCTCCTCAAAAAAAACACATAAGTAGTATGACTTAAATATAATTAAGGTCTCAAAAGATAGGGACTTTTACAGCAGTTAAAACTTGGTTTTTAAAATAAAGTAGTAACAGTAATAGCACGATTTTGGGCAGAGATGAGCAACCTAGTGATTTGAGGACATAAAAATCAGAAGCTCAGTAAAAGTAAATAGGTGCATCATTTCAAAATCATTTTCAGCAAAGTTTTTTAAGAAAAGCTGAGTGAACTTCAAAGAATCAAGACAAGAATAGGAATGATAAAGTTGAAATTAAAGAAGTTGGTTGGTCTTAAATTAATAGAAAACACAATTGATCGGGCCTAAAGTTTGCCTACGCGTCGTTGTACATTGTCTGATTTTTTTAAAAAAATGGACATGCATATTTTGATTCTGATTTATAAAGGTACTTTGATATAAGGTAATTGCAGAAAACGTTTCAAACCACTTAGCCATATTTTAACAAAGTTATTAGACAAACGTGAATTAACTACTGCAACTCGAACGATTGAGAAGTCCTAAGGGCAGGATATCTAATGCACATAAGAGTTCCTAAAACATGATTTCTAACATGCCAATGCAGTAATGACAAGTTATTTGGCTGGTTGCTAATTGCTTGCTGGTTATTAACTGATCGTGGTTACGAGGTCAGCATACTGTCAAGCTGAAAGTAAAGAACCTAAAGCAGGATCTCTAATGAATGATATGCACGTCCTATGCAAGTTGTCTATTGCACTGATAAATAAATAAAACCCTATATGCATGTTTTCTACCCATTATTTTTACTAAGCATGCACAACCCTTCCCCATATTCACTATTCACCCCAATCGTTAGTTTACAAATTATTACAAACCAATAGTACCTGAATTACAGCAATAAAGAACAGAAAAAATAAGAAGATATTCTATAGGGAGCCTTTAATCAGGCCCAATCTTTCAACCTTAACCCCTTCGAGTTTACAGCCTTTGCCATGGTCTAGGTGCGGCAAAGCTCCCTAGAGCCCCATTGGGTCCCTGGCCAATACCAGCACCTAGACACTTAAGAGAATGCAGAACAAGCGCAGTGTGGAATACCAGCCTTATGTGTCAAAGTTCAATGAGTACTCAGAGGTACTCAAAGCAATGCTCACATGAAGGGGGCAGAACCTATTCTCTAAGAGTAATGTGAAGTGCAGGAAGAAGTATTTTAAAGAAGAGTTTAAAAAAACAAGGGATTTGTTTGGAAAGAAACAACAAAAATAATGGTTTGATAGTAGTTTAATAGCATAGGATTGCATACAAGGATCATGGGGAAAGGGAGCAAATAGATCACACAATGTTAAAGATTTTAATGACTATACAGAATCAAAAGATTCAGGGGACCAAGAATTGGTAAGGCTTAACATGATTCTTAGACAACAACAGGGGAACAATCATGACATTTAAGATAAACAACAATTAGAAACATGTGAACCCAGAAAGACATACAGAGTACCAAAGATTAGGGGAACTGGGAAGGGGTAAATTTAGGCATGCTAATGTACAGCAATAGGATTCACAGAAGTAAGGGATTGGCAATTTTATGTTACAGACTTAGCATGTAGATCAAAAGACATGGTGAAGTATTAAAGAAAAGCAACAATTACACATTGAACAGGTGAAACATAAGTGGAAGACAATCAGAAAGATAATGAACTGAAACAAAAGTAAACACATTGGTTGGAGGCTTAAAGATTAATTAGGATATACCAGTGAAAAGGCAAGAGCAGGGTGCAAAGACAAAGTAGTAACGCTATATTAGTCTTGGCTTTTAGCCGGCTAGTAATAAGCAAGAGTGTAGAATAGCAAAAGCAAGAGAAAGAGCACAAGAGAATGCAGAATTGAGAGTATTCTGTGGTGTGTGTGTTTAGAAGACTGTCATCTATTTTCTCTGAAAGACTTAGGGTATTTATAGTTTAAAGTAGGTGGTAAAATAAGGTAAAAATCATAGAAGTACGTTAATTTAAGAACTCAGAATCAATTAATTAAAGAATCAAGGAAGTACTCCCATTAATTAAGGGAATCAAAATCAAATGAAAAGATTCAGCACCATATAAGACAAGTAGAAAAATCAGTGTAGGATTAAATAAGGAAGGAGTCAAGGTTCAGTATTGCACATAGTAGCCAATTAAGACCAAATTCAGGAAAATCCCAATTAAGGAAAGGCTAGGTAGAATAGAGTACTATAGCAAATAAGGTAACAAAATCAATTAATTTAAACAGGCGAATAGAATGCTAGGGTTTTGAAAGAGAGTTTTTAAATTACCAATCAATCAAGGAAAATCAGAATCAATCATGCGAAGTCATGATTCTGCATTCTCAGCATATAAATAGAGGTGAATGAACAAGAGTAGCAAACAAAATTAGCCATATAGATAGAAGGGGAACAAGAGATGAGCAAACACAACCATCCAGAGATAGTGAACATAGGTTAAGACTCAGCAGGACACATTCGAAGCATGGTGACCACGAGACATTAACAAGGATAAAATAAATAGGCTAGTAGACAGAACCAAATCAAGGAAAATCAGGTTAACACACACAATCAAAAAAAGAAACATGCTAACACATAGAGACAAGGCAAAGAAAATTAGGCTAACACACATAATGGAAGCGAAGAAACATGCTAACATATAGAATCAGAGTAAGGAAAATCATGCTAACACAAATAATCAAACGAAGAAGCATTTTTTAGAAATTAGGGTTTTTTAGCAGAGTCAAGCTAAAAACAGTAAGAACATAAAATCGGTCAAAAATAAACAAGGAAAAGGTTTTAATCATAAAGAAAATTGGTCGAAACATGTGTAAAAGAGATCCAAGAAACCCTAGTTTTTCAAAGAGAGTAAAAATGGATCAAAGTAAAGAATCTTTCAGAAGAAGCTCGAGAATAAGCAGAACATAGAGGAAAATATGAAAATAGCATGAAAATAACATCGTTTTGAGAGATTCAGGAGAGAGTTAGGGTTTCATAAGGGAAACCCTAATAGGAGTTGAGAGAACCAGTTGAGACTTCACAGATCGTGACATATAGGGTGTGATTTCACCTGAAATCACACCGGAGAACTCATAGGTAGCAGAACTAGGAACCCTAGGTCTCTATCGACATGGCTCATAAACCTAGAGATGTTGAACAGGACGATGAGAGGCCCATCGGAGCCTTGGGGCTGAAAGGAAGTGGCCGAAGATGGCCGGAAACAAACCAGGCGGAACTTTTAGGGACTGATTCACATGGTGGAGGCTTCTTGGGTCTCAAAAATAAAGGGAATCGATGAGTTAGGGTTTCATGGCGCTGATGGTCGAAAGGGATGAGATTGGAGGTGGCCGGAGAGACGGTGGAGATCATCGGAGAAGAAAGAACCAGAAGGTTCTAGAGAGAAGGGAGAAGAAGAGATGAGATAGAAAGAAAGAGACAGTCTCGAAGAAATGAGGGGTCAGGGGGTAATTGAATTTAATTAAGTGAAATAAATCTGGGCCGTTGATCTCATTTGGTCAGCGGCTCATATTAAAATGGGGTTGGACCGAGTTAGATTATGGATTGGGCTGGGTTAGTTTAATTGAGATATTTGGCCATTTAAAATCTGATAGGGGGTATGGCCAAATTGGCTAAAATCGAAATAAGAAAGGGCTGTTTGTTAAATAGCCAATTTTCCCACTTTTATTATTTTATAAAATAGTAAAAAATGATTTTAAAACAAATTAAAGGTACTAGACTTGTTAATAACATATAAATGCTAATAAGAAAATACAAAAAATGATTTTATAATTACAAAATATTATTAATTGTAAAGTAGGCTATAATTGCAATTATACGCAATTTAGCTTCAAAAATACCAAACAAATGTATAAAAATATGCAAAAATTACCTTAATTATATCTTAGTGTAAATATGAGAATGAAATAAATTATTCACCAAAAATGCCAGTTTGGGAATAATTATTGAATTTTGTAGTATTAAAACAGATAGTAAATTGATTTTAAAATAAAGGAAAAGTACCAAAACTCTTGGGCATGCTTATATATGCATGTTCATGCTATTTTGAGAATATTTTGCATATAAAAATATGTAGGAAAAAATTGGGTATCAACAGCTGCCCCTCTTTACTCGAGAATGATGAAAGAGTTGTCGGGTAAAGATATGATGGCCAATTTTGACCGAAAGAAACGATTTGAAAAGGTTTTGACTGAGCTTTGGCTCCTGAGCTGCCTACATATCCCTGGTCTTACAGGAATCAGGCCATATGTAGTTCAGGGGTCCATTGGCGGAATATGCTGATGAAGGTTTTAAAAAGGACGGATGTGATGTTTAGGTTGAGAAGGATGGTCAGGCACTGATAGGCTGTACGAGCCGGAGCGAGATTGTTCCTGCTGAGACGGTTGGTGTACCTGCAGGTAAGCAATACGAACATACATCGTGCATAAATTTAATCGTGACGCAGGGTCCCATTGGACCATGAATGCTGTCTTTGGACGAGTAGGATGACGTCCTGGGCCATGAGACGTATAATAAAGGATTCGTAGGCTATGAAATGATGTTCTCAGGCTATGATAATGATGCCTCCGAACCATGATTCCTTTGAATAATGATATGCAAAAGATAAAAGCGGGGTCCTCAGGCAATGGCATGGTGTTCTCGGGCTATGAAAATAGTGCCTCTGAACAATGACACCTTTGGACAATTTGGCGATCTTTCAGTCCATGAAATGCCGGATTTGGCAATGTTTCAGCCGATGTAAAATATAAATATGAATGGCGAACTTTCAGCTGTTGCGAGATTTAAATAAAGTCGGTGATATTTTAGCCATACAGGATTTAAATAAAGTTGGCGGTATTTCAGCCATGCAAGATTCAAATAAAGTTGGCGGTATTTCGGCCGATTGCAAGACTTAAATAAAGGTGGCGATATTTCCGCCATGCAAGAGATAAAGTTGCGATATTTCAGCCGTGCAGGATTTAAATAAAATTGGCGATATTTCAGCCGATTGCAAGACTTAAATAAAGGTGGCGATATTTCAGCCATGCAGGGCTTAAATGAAATTGACGATCTTTCAGCCAATGCGAGTGGAGACAATGCTTAGTCTCGGAAGGCAGAAATGTAGCCTTATGCAATGCAAGAAAAATACGGGATGGTGGTAGAGCTTAACCTCAGAAGGTAGAAAAGTAGCCTTACGCAATGCAAGAAAATGCAGGATGGAGGTAGAGCTTAACCTTAGAAGGTAGAAAGGTAGCCTTATGCAATGCAGAGAATGCAGGATGGAGACAGAGCTTAGTCTCGGAAGGCAGAAAGGTAGCCTTATGCAATGCAAGAAAAATGCAGGTGGAGACAGAGCTTAGTCTTGGAAGGCAGAAATGTAGCCTTATGCAATGTAAGAAAAATGTGGGATGGAGGTAGAGCTTAACCTCGGAAGGCAAAAAAGTAGCCTTATGCAATGCAAGAAAATGCAGGATGGAGGTAGAGCTTAACCTCGGAAGGCAGAAAGGTTGCTTTATGCAATGCAGAGAATGCAGGATGGAGACAAAGCTTAGTCTCGGAAGGCAGAAATGTAGCCTTATGCAATGCAAGAAAAATGCAGGTGGAGACAGAGCTTAGTCTCGGAAGACAGAAAGGTAGACTTATGCAATGCAAGAAAAGGTGAAGAGTAATGAAATCTCTTAGATGATAGATGATGGTCGATAGTTTATCGTGTCATTGTGGTTGCTGGGGATGTCATGTGCGGATAGCACTTGTAAGTAAGTGATGATTCTAAAAGTTGTACTCCTGCAAAATATGAATATGTAATCGTATCTGATGGTTTTAGGTCTTGGGGTGCCTGCATTCAAAGAAAAATCGTGAGTTTTGTAAAGNAGCGTCACTAACAAAGCAATCTTGATAGTAGCCAAGCATGGTTTAGTAAAAATACGATGTAACTACATAAAAATGATTTTCTTTTAGGTGAACCGACGACTGCGACGTGGTTTAAGACATTGCGACCTCTTTTGCTATGGAATTTTGAGGGTCCTCCTCAAAATTTTTCCCCAGTTTACTGGGCTGATACCTCTGACGGCTGCGTGCGATGAATGGCTAAAAGTTAACTTCGGAATTTTGAGGGTCCTCCTCAAGATTTTTCCCCAGCTTCCAATATCGGGGGGAGATGAAACTTTTTATTGAATTGTGACCTAACCTATAGGGCTGCCTACGTATCCCCTCTTAAATGGGAATCAGGTCACGCGTAGTTCAAGTTACATCAAAAAGGAATCATAATGATTACATATAATAATGCTTGACTGCAACTGAATTGATTGGATTTGGCCAGACTTCTCCATCCATTTCTGCGAGTATGAGGGCTCCTCCTGTTAAGACCCGGTGAACCATGTAGGGTCCTTGCTAGTTAGGAGAGAACTTTCCTTTGGCTTCATCCTGATGCGGGAAAATTTTCTTCAACACCAGCTGCCCCGACATAAATTGTCTCAGCTTGACTCTTTTGTTGAAGGCTCTGGACATCCTGTTCTGATACAATTGACCATGGCAAACCGCAGTCATTCTTTTTTCGTCTATAAGGGCTAACTGCCCATAGTGACTCTTTACCCATTCTGCATCTTCAAGTTCCACTTCCTGTATAATCCTCAGGGAGGGAATCTCTACCTCAGCCGGGATGACTGCCTCGGTACCGTAAACCAACATATAGGGAGTCGCCCCGGTTGATGCGCGAATCGTGGTACGATACCCCAATAAAGCAAATGATAGCTTTTTGTGCCACTGCTTGTGTTTCTCTATCATTTTCCTCAGTATCTTCTTAATGTTCTTATTGGCTGTTTCTACATCTCCATTCATCTAAGGTATGTAGGCTATAGAATTCTTGTACTTAATCTTGAACATCTCACACATTGCTTTCATCAGGTCACTGTTGAGATTGGAACCATTATCAGTAATGATTGACTCTGGGATGCCGAACCGGCAAATGATACGGGCGCGAACAAAGTCTGCCACAACCTTCTTGGTTATTGCCTTATATCATGCTGCTTCAACCCATTTGGTGAAATAATCAATTGCTACTAGAATAAACCTGTGCCCGTTTGATGCGGCAGACTCGATAGGTCCGATGACATCCATTCCCCAAGCGGCGAACGACCATGGCGAGCTTGTTGATTTAAGATCTTTAGGAGGCAACTTTATCATATCCGCATGTATCTGACAGCGATGGCATTTTCAGACATACTGGATGCAATCCGTCTCCATAGTCATCCAAAAATAACCAGCTCGGAGTATTTTCTTAGCTAAGATGAAACCATTCGTGTGCGGGCCACAGGTCCCTGCATGAACCTCTTCCAACAACCTGGATGCTTCCTTTGCTTCGACACACCTCAGTAATCCCAAATCGGGAGTCCTCCTATAATTCCTCCGCTGTAAAAGAAGTGATTGGATAACCTCCGTAGTGTGCGCTTCTAAGTAGCGTTTGCAAATTCTAGATATTCTCTTGTTGCCAAATATTTCTTAATATCATGAAACTATGATTTTCTGTCTGCTTCTTCTTCGATATGAGCACAGTAAGCGGGTTGATCCTTGATTTTTATCGGGATAGGATCAATAAAGTTCTTATTTGGATGTTGAATCATGGATGATAGAGTGGCCAATGTGTCGGCGAACTCATTTTGGACTCTGGGGACATGCTGGAATTCTATCTTTGTGAACCTCTTCCTCAACTCCTGCACGTGATGCAAATACGGGAGTATCTTGGAGTTCTTGGTTGCCCATTCTTACCGGACCTGATGTATGAGCAAATTTGAATCCCCGATCATTAGTAACTCCTGAACATTCATATCAATGTCCATCTTGAGACGTAAGATGTAGGCTTCGTACTCGGCCATGTTGTTGGTGCACGGGAACCTGAGCTTGGCGGATACCGGATAATGCTGACCTGTTTCTGATACTAGAACTGCTGCTACGCCAACTCCTTTGAAGTTTGTTGCTCCGTCAAAAAATATTCTCCAACCATCATAGGATTCTGCGATGTCTTCTCCTATGAAAGAGACCTCTTCTTCAGGAAAATACATCTTTAGAGGCTCGTATTCTCCGTCCATGGGATTTTCGGCAAGATGATCTGCCAGTGCTTGTCCTTTAATTGCCTTCTGGGTTATGTAAACAATGACGAGTTCACTCAGCAGGATTTTCCACTTGGCTACCTTGCCCGTGGGCATGGGCTTCTGGAAGATATACTTCAACTGATCCATTCTCGATATGAGATAAGTAGTATATACACCGAAATAATGCCTAAATTTATGCACTACCCAAGTCAGAGCACAATAGGTACGCTCTAGTAAGGAATACCGGGCCTCGTATGGGGTGAACTTCTTGCCGAGGTAGTAGATAGCTTGATACTTTCTCCCTGTTTCATTATGTTGTCCTAAAACACAACCGAATGCCCCATCCGATACCGCAAGGTAGAACAACAGTGGTCTACTCAGTTCGGGCGGAACCAAAACTGGCGGTGTTGACAGGTATTCCTTGATTCTATCGAAGGCTTTCCAACAATCATCAGTCCATTTAGTGGCAGCGTCCTTCTTCAACATTTTAAAGATTGGCTCACAAATGACAGTGGACTGAGCTATAAACCGACTGATCTAATTAAGTCTCCCCAAGAAACTCATAACCTCTTTTTTGTTCTTTAGTGGTGGCAATTCTTGAATATCCTTAACCTTTGACGGATCCAGTTCTATTCCTCGTCGACTTACGATGAACCCAAGCAGTTTTCCGGCAGGAACCCCGAATGCACATTTGGTGGGATTCAGTTTCAGGTTGTACCTTCTCAATCTGTTGAAGAACTTCCTCAGATATTCCATGTGGTCAGTGTCTTTCTTTGATTTGATGATGACATCGTCTACACACACCTCGATCTCTTTGTGTATCATGTCATGGAAAATAGTATTCATGGCCCTCATGTAGGTGGACCCAACATTTTTTAATCCAAACGACATCATCTTGAAACAATACATCCCCCACAGTGTAATGAAATCCATTTTCTCCGCATTTTCTTCGTCCATCCATATCTGATGATATACCTGGCAAAACAATCAATGAAGGACTGCAACTCGTGCTTGGCACAATTGTCAATCAGGATGTGTATGTTTGGCAAGGGGAAGTCATCTTTTGGACTAGCCCGGTTGAGATCCCGGTAGTCGACACAAACTATGACCTTCCCGTCCTTCTTTGGCACTAGCACAATGTTGGCCAACCATGTTGGATACTCCACTACTCTGAGGACCTTGGCTTTGACTTGTTTGGTAACTTCCTCCTTGATTTTTAAACTCATGGCTGGCTTGAACTTTCTGAGCTTCAGCTTTAACGGCGGGCATGTTGGATCTGTTGGTAGCTTGTGAGCTACAATAGATGTACTGAGACCGGTCATATCATCATATGACCAGGCAAATATGTCCTCATATTCTTTTAGGAATTTCGTGTACTCTTCCTTTTCTGACGGTGACAGTTGAACACTGATGCATGTTTCCTTGACATTCCCCAAGTTGACAACCTCAGTTTCGTCCAAGTTAGACTTGGGCCTATTCTCAAAGTCCTCAACCTCTTTAATGACCTCTTCTGAGTCTATATCCGTTTGTTGCGTAATCTTGTCGCATGTCACATTCATCAGTTTATCAAGATAAGTAATAGTAATACTGTGTAAATAAAGTAAATGATAGAGAAAATAATAAGAGCGAGATTTACTGAAATACTTTGATAAATTCCATAATTGTTTTGAACATCGGAGCTCTTTTTGAAATTTAAAGAAAATACGGAAAGGAAATCAACTAGCGAAAAAGTAAAAGATAATGCATAGTGCTTTGTTCAGCCTTGCTACCCTGAAGCTTTCCGGGCCTTGGTGGTTCTGATGGACCAATTGTTGAGGCGCACTCCTCAGCTCACAGCTTGTATGGCAGGGCCTCCCTCCCCTTCCTCCTCGAAAATGACATGACAGTCTATATTGTCATCTTCCAGAAACAAATTCCTCATAGCTGCCAATGCTTCCTCTTCTTCTCACCCATATATGATGTCTACTGGCTGGAAAGTCTACTCTAGGCAAAGTATCGGATGCTCCAGTGGATAGTAGGGGCTACGCCAGGGTGGTGACCAGTGGTTGAACTCCTCCAAAAGTGGTGCCATGTTTCTTCAGCTTGACAGGTTTGGCAGTTGCCTGGAGGTTCTTGCCCAATCCCTTTCCGGGCTCATATCCACACCAATTCAGTATACTTTCAATCTTGTTATCCCACCACTTATCCTTGTCCACGGCGTTGACTCGCTCAATGTGATGGTAAGTTTCTCCGCCTATCTTCCTTCTTCCTCCGATCGCAGGGATGGTCTGACGATTGTAGATGGGATTACTACCGTCGCCATGAATAATCACCTCTTGGTGATTCCACTCGAACTTCACTTCCTGGTGCAGGGTTGATGCTACAGCTCCAGCGGTGTGGATCCAATGTCGTCCCAATAGTAAGTTGTAAGATGTTGGGATGTCTATCACTTGAAAATCAAAGTGGAACCAAGTCGGTCCCATTTGCAGACACAAACTGATTTCCCCAATAGTGGACCTTTGGGAACCATCGAAAGCTTTGATGTTGATGGCCCCATCCTTGATCTCATGCACGTTCTTCCCCAATGTTCTAAGAGTCACCAATGGACAAATGTTGAGGCTTGACCCTCCGTCAATCAAAGTCCCGGTGATGAAATAGTCTTCACATTGCATAGTTATGTGCAATGGTTTGTTGAGGCTTAGTACCTCCGGGGGCAACTCATCTTCGTGGAAAGTGATCTTATGACTCTCCAATATCTGCCCTACCATGTTCGCCATTTCTCCTCCAGTTATGTTGTTGGGTACATATGCCTCACTCAGTATCTTCAACAAGGTGTTCTTATGTGCATCGGAGCTTTGCGGCAGAGCCAGGATGGAGATCTGTGCTGGTGTTTTATTTAGTTGATCAACAACTGAGTACTCTTTTGCTTGTATCTTCCGCAGAGATCATCAGGCCCAATTTTAATAGGTCGTCCAGAGGCCTCCTTACTTGATTCAACTAAATGCTCCGGAGTATATATCATGTCAGTTCTGGTCATACCCTGTGCTGCAATTGCTTCTCCCGACCTTGTTTTCCCCTTCCTTCTCGCCTCGGCAGTATAATCCCAAGGAATGGCCTGTGTGTGGAACGGCGTTATGGCTGACATTGCTACATGAATGAGTACCCTTGTTTTGGGAGGTAACACAAAAACTTCAAATGGTACATGTGCTTTTAGAGACCCAAACTCAACCTCAATTGGCTCTGTTATTTTTGTAGATGACGGTGTTTCAATCTCGAGGGGTACGAACATGTTTACTTCAGCATCCTCAGAGGGTTGTATCTGGACTACAATTGGATTCAGTGTGACTGTTGGCTTTTTGGGCTCGTCATCTTCAACAATCAACCCAATCGACCCTTTGGGGTCCCAATCATCCTCTACCTCGATCATGTGCATGCTTCCACCCTTATGGTCAGGTAGGGGATTGTTGCGAACATTGGGAGCAGGCTCCTTTGCCATGATGATCTTGTTGTCAATTAAATCTTGGATCTTATCCTTTATAGATCGGCACTCATCAATAGTATGCCCTTTCATGCCGGAATGATACGTACAGGTTTTGTTCGGGTTGACCCATTGGAAAGGATTTTATGGAGTTATGGCAGGGATTGGGGTGACGTAACCAACGGCTTTGATCCTTTCATAGAACTGGTCGATTGGTTCGGCGATGGCAGTGTATTTCTTGGGAGGTCTACAATCGAAGTTAGGACGTGGTCTAGGGAACTTTTGGCGGGTGGGAGGTGATTGATAGTGAGAGGGCTGAGCATTATAGGATTGGTAGATAGGTGCGTGTTGGGAATATCTTGGTGAGGTAGGTTGATATGTGGGGGATGGAGATGATTGGTAAGTAGGTGGTGGAATTTGGTAAGAGGGCAGAGGTGCTTGGTAATTAGGGATAGGTTGATATGTGAGAGGAGGTACTAGGTAAGCTTGGTATTTTACTGGGGATTTCATTCTCTGTGCAACCGTCACGGTACTCACGTCCTTTTTCTTGGACATGCCACCCGACTGTAGAGCCTTGTTGGTAGCCTGTAATGCCTCAAAATTAGTGACCATACCACTTTTAATGCCTTCCTCGATCCTTTCCCCTAGTTTGATGATGTCGGAGAATTTCTGGCCTTCAATCAACATCAACCTCTCATAATACTGTAGGCCCTGAGCTCAGATGAAAAACCTGTTCATTTGTGCTTCTTCTAAGGCCGGCCTGACCTTAGCAGCCTTTGATCTCCAACGAGTAGCATACTCACGGAATGTCTCTGTAGGTTTCTTCTTCAAATTTTGGATATAGAATACATCGGGCGCATTCTCCATATTGAATTTGAACCTGTCCATGAAATCAGACGCCATTCCTACCCAGCTTGTCCACTTCTTGGAGTCTTGGCTAATGTACCAAGAAAGAGCTTCATGTAAATCTTTTCATCTCTTCCGATACCGACCAGCTTATCACAGTATGTCCTCAAATTGACTCTGGGATCCCCTGAGCCATCAAACATCTCGAACTTGGGAGGTTTGTACCCATTGGGAAGTTCGACGTATGGCTGAATGCAAAGGTCCTCGTAATTCATCCCCTCAATACCTTTGTTTCCTTCAACACCATGGACTCGGCTAGTCAGTTTCTTGAGTTCTGTGGCCAGGTTCTTGATGAGAGAGTCTTTGTCATCAGACTCCGGTATGCTTTAAATAGGTTGAGTATATTATGGAATGGTTTCCACATAGATGGGGGTGTGGTGGGGATGATTATTTGTGGAGTTTAGGGGTTCGGGAATGAGGAGCGAAGTGTTGTTTAAAATGTGACATGTGTTGCAGTTTTCATGGGGAGCGGGTTGTTTCTGTGGTTTCGGGATGTTCTGTGGAGGTGTAGGATTTTGAGAATTGGGAAAGTTTACATCTGGGGTAGTGAGAGAAAATGACATGTTTTCCAAGTTCCGAACTTGGTCCATTTCTTCTTGAAATTTCAGTAACTTCTGTTCGAGCTGGGTGGCACTTTCTTTGGAATCCTGAATACCCTGAGGAACCTCTACCCTTTTCAACTAAGTTCTCCTTCCTGATGTTGCTCAAGTCTTCCATTTTTGCTTTGTTCTTGTTTCTGATAGGACTCGGAGGAGGAGAAGGTGGAGGGACCTTAGATCTTGTGGAGTAGGATGATGATGCCAGAGTGCACGAACTAACCTTTTGGGGAGGGGAATAAAACAAAAGTAAAAACAAAAAGGTAACAAGTTAGTGAGGGTTATGAGAAAAAATGTTGCAATATTTAAACATATAGTGTATGAATATGAATCTTGTCCTAATTTGGGTGCCTCGTTGTGACCGAGGTAGGCCTAGCGACAAGTTGATTTGGAAAACTTATAATGCTAAATGCCTCATTTTATTGATAAAAAGAAGACGAATCCCAATACGACACTAAAGTAGCAGAAGATAAAATGTCACTAATGGCCATTGGCCTTATTACATTTAAAGCAAAAAGAAAAGAATCCTATCTATTTGGTCCCAGAAGGACCTTCTTCAGGTTGGATGTTCTCGTTGATCAGATCCTCTAGCTCGCGCAGATTTTCCAGTAAAAATGCCTTCGCCAGGCGTTCTCCTTCGCTGTCCTCAGTGCTTTGACAGGCGGTAACTCTTTTCCTCACTTTTCCTTCCAACTCCAGCAGACTGTATTCCAGCTATTCCAGCTTCTCACTAGCCCTGGTGACTCTCTCTTTCCATTCGTTGATTTGATTACTTTATCGGAGGTTCCTCCACCAGGTCAGCAAGAGTGAGGGTATATTAACCATTCCGAAGATGGGGAGCTCATGCCTCATTTTCTGCAAAACAAATGGGTTAGACCCTACCCCCACCGGACTCGACTATTAAATATCAATAATCGGCATAAGAAGCATTTACTTCTCTAAATGAATGCACAGAACGTGGTAGTGTCTGTTTGGGTTCTGGGGAAACACAGTGGACTTTGGACAAGGCTATCTTAAACAGTCATTATGCGGACAGCATAACTGACTCGGCTAGGTTTGACAGTGATGCATGCACAATTGACCAGAGTAAGGTTTCTATGGGGTGTTAGACCGGTACCCTTGAGCGGACAACTCAAGAGGGAAAGGCACGGAACTGTCGACTACACCGTTGATCGATTGGTTTTACCGCAAATATGCCTTTGCCAAATTTAGGGGGCGATAATATCGGAAGAGTGCAACAACTCATTATAAGCGTTGCTATGGTATTTTCTTGGCACAAGTGGAATATGATGTTGAAGATGCAATTACAAGAATGAAGCAAGTTTTCACGTATTTGCACATTCATAAAAATAATTATTACAATAATTGCTCAGAATTACAACAGCATTGAAGGAAAGCAGTAAATGAAAGCATTAAAGAAAAAGAAACAAAAAAGCCAAGTCAGTTTCGAATAAAGACATTAAATAAAGCAATAAAGTCACAAATAACATGAAGTGGTAAAAGCCTAAAGAAATCCCTAGCAGAGTCGCCATGCTGTTGACGCCCCCTTTTTCTCGCGAAATCGGGTTTACGACATTTGGGAGGACAACTCTATTACCTTTTGGGATTTGGGCTTTTGGAATTGAAGAGTCGCCACCTAATGATTAAGTGCATTAGGACACTAAGGGTTTTGAGTTGGAAAACCAGAGTTCGGGTAAGGGCTAGAAATTATCTCGAGGGGAAGGTGTTAGGCACCCCT
>MU738237.1:163625-205989 GCA_026770625.1 Nicotiana glauca
TAAGTTTATACATAATATGGATCACCCCACACAACACCCGGTAACCATTTATACACGTGGTGTTATCGCGTGGTCATCATATCCATATCTACCTTTTCCGACCCCGTTAAGGTATTAAACGTGGAATGGTCTCGTTTTACTTATTGCATGCTATTACCCATCCCATCCTATCAGTCCCGGAGGCACTTAAGACTACTAGTCCTAAAAGGTAGGATATTAGGCTGATTGGTTTCAAAGGATAAAAATCTAAGGCGACATACAAAAAACACATACTGCATGTTGGGGGGAAGCATGTAAACAAATAAAGGCTCATGTATACCTCCTCAAACAAAATACATACGTAGCATGACTTAAACATAGTTAAGGTCTCAAAAGACAGGGACTTCTACATCAGTTAAAACTTGGTTTTAAAAATGAAGTAGTAATAGTAATAGCCCGATTTTGGGCAGAGCTGTGCAACCCAGTGATTTGAGGACATAAAAATCAGAAGCTCAGTAAAAGTAAATAGGTGCATCATTTCAAAATCATTTTCAGCAGAGTTTTTTAAGAAAAGTTGAGTGAACTTCAAAGAATCAAGACATGAATAAGAAGAACAGAGTTGAAATTAAAGAAGTTGGTTGGTCTTAAATTAATAGAAAACACAATTGATCGGGCCTAAGTTTGCCTAGGCGTCGTTGTACATTGTCTGATTTTTTTAAAAAAATGGACATGTATATTTTGATTGTGATTTATAAAGGTATGTGTGATAAGGTATTTGCAGAAAACGTTTCAAACCACTTAGCCATATTTTAACAAAGTTATTAGACAAACGTGAATTAACTACTGCAACTCGAACGAGTGAGAAGTCCTAAGGGCAGGATATCTAATGCACATAAGAGTTCCTAAAATATGATTTCTAACATGCCAATGCAGTAATGGCAAGTTATTTGGTTGGTTGCTAATTGCTTGCTGATTATTAACTGATCGTGGTTACGAGGTGAGCATAATGTCAAGCTGAAAGTAAAGAACATAAAGGAGGATCTCCAATGAATGAGATACACGTCCTATGCAAGTTGTCTATTTCGCAGATAAATAAATAAAACCCTATAAGCATGTTTTCTACCTATTATTTTTACTAAGCATGTATAACCCTTCCCCATATTCACTATTCACCCCAATTATTTGTTTACAAATTATTACAAACCAATAGTACCTGAATTACAACAATAAAGAACATAAAAGATAAGAAGCTATTCTATAGGGAGCCTTTAATCAGGCCCAATCTTTCAACCTCAACCCCTTCGAGTTTACAGACTTTGCCATGGTCTAGGTGCGGCAAAGTTCCCTAGGTCCCTATTGGGTCCTTGGCCAATACCAGCACCTAGACACTTAAGAGAATGCAGAACAAGTGTAGTGTGGAATACAAGCCTTATGTGTCAAAGTTCAATGAGTACTCAGAGGTACTCAAAGCAATGCTCACACGAAGGGGGCATAACCTATTCTCTAAGAGTAGGGTGAAGTGCATGAAGAAGTATTTTTAAGAAGAGTTTCAAAAAACAAGGGATTTGTTTGGAAAGAAACAACAAAAAAAATTGTTTAATAGTAGTTTAATAGCATAGGATTGCATACAATTATCATGGGGAAAGGGAGCACATTGATCACACAATGTTAAAGATTTTAATGACTACACAGAATCAGAAGATTCAGGGGACCAAGAATTGGTCAGGCTTAACATGATTCTTAGACAACAACAGGGGAACAATCATGACATTTAAGATAAACAACAATTAGAAACATGTGAACCCAGAAAGACATACAGAGTGCTAAAGAACAGGGGAACTGGGAAGGGGTAAATTTAGGCATGCTAATGTCCATCAATAGGATTCACAGAAGTTAGGTGTCACACCTCCTTTTTACACACCTACCCCGGAGGATAATGTATAAGGGAGTTTTTCCACTTTAAGTGACATTATTCGAAATGGGATTATTTATTCAATCAGGGTCGCCACTTGGGATAGTTTATTTGGTGTCCCAAGTCACCGGTTTATTTTGAATCCCAAATCGAGGAAAATTTCGACTTTCCTTGTGAAGTCTGCGAACCAGAAATTCTGACTAAGGAATTATGTTAACCTGGGAGAAGGTGTTAGGCACCCCCGAATTCCGTGGTTCTAGCACGGTCGCTTAAACTATTACAATTGGCCTATTATCTGATTTTAATACATGTTCAAACATACAGTGCAATTTTAAACTTTAACTGCTTTATTTAATTATTTTTAAAGGAAATTGTAACGTCATTTAAAATACGTCTCGAACCACGTCACATAAATGCACCCGCGGCTCTCGACATATTTTATCTAGCATTGTTGGAATTTGGATTTGGGTCACATAAATGTGCACCCGAGTTGAGGAAGGTAAATTATTAAACAGCGCGCCTAAAGCAACTACGTATTCTTAACTTTGCGAGGGCCATGGAAAATCATTAAATGGCACACCTCGATTTCTAAGGATTAAAATTAATTAAACGACGGTCATGCATTTTGGAATTTTATATGGCATGGCACACCTCAAACTTTTTTCTTTAAGTGCTAGTTCTTGAATATAATCTTATGAGGCCATGGATTATAAATTTTTGTTTGGCATGGCATGCCTCAATTTATTTTAAACGATTTGTATTTCACTAAAGGCAAACTAAGAATGCTCCAATCTAATCCAATTTCTGATTTTCAAAGACAAACAAACATCTCCACTGCCTTGACTAATGGGTCGTGTTCCAGCAATGTAGTACAATTACTTATTCAACCAAATTAAACCAAGTGACCATACAAGCCACATAATTTAATAAATAATGGTCCAAATATAATTCAAGCTTTTTGCAATCATAACCAAACCCACACCTCACTTTTAAACTCAATATATCAACACATAGACTATGACAAAGTTCTTCAACAGATAACTACTACTACTACAACGAATTTAGACAATTAACTATAACCAAGAGATCAACACAATATAAACCAACATAATCTAAAAGAAAATCTTGAAACATGGAATCTCATTACAAATATAAAAAAGGCATCTAAAGTCCAAAACAGAGAATTATATACTTAATCAAAACATAAATATTATTATAACCAAATCATTGAATTAAACATTCAAACATTTACATGAAATACGAAATAGGATCGAACCTTTACAGTTGTAGGTATTTTCAAATCATCAAGCAAACACGAACGTCGAACCGGAAACCAAATGCCTTGTCGGAACCTCAACAAACCTCGACTAAACGGGAAGATAGAGTTGGATCTTTGCCGCGCTTATGGGTGTATTTGAGAGGGCTAATGATGCTGCTAGTTTTGGATGAAAGACGACAGCTATCGTGATGGTTTTTGGGCTATTTTCTGAGGGGAAGAAGGTCGATTTTACTGCTGTTGTGAGGGTCGTTTTTAGTGTGATTATGCAGCTGCTTGGAACTGTTTCCGGTAGAAAATTCAGCTGCTACTTTGGATCTATTTCGGGAGCATTTGGTGGCTGAATGGTCGTGTTTTTGTTCTTTCTGCCGTTGTATACCTTTTGTATTCAGAGTGTATATAGAGTGTATACAGCACTCTCCCCCAGTCCCCTTTTTTTCTGTCTCCTCCTCTAAAATCCCATATCACTCTCTCTCTTTCCTTTTTATTTTTGTTCTCCTCATGTTTTTATAGGCACTCAATTAGTGCAAAATCCATTACAAATCTCCTTTTTCTATTTTTAATTTCCAACTTAACTAATGCCCTTTAATTTAAATAGATAGTGCAAATACTAGACCTACCACTATGGAAGCTTCTCAGTTGAGTGAAAAATCAAACCGGAATTTTGACATGAAACTGCAACAGCAACCCCGGGGAGGAACTCTAATCGGCTCAGTCGAACTCCATTGGCTTCCGTTTCCTTTCAGATTTTGACCTAAAGGCCTCTCCAAATTTCGTTCTTCTCTTAACTATTTTTGTCCGTGTGTGCTTATGTGTTATTGGTGTTCGCTGGTTTCAGGGGGTGGTAGGGTGCGACGCGGGGGTGTTTATTTTGTGTATTGCGGCAGATGTATATAGAGTGTATATCGAGTGTATATAGAGTATATACAGCTCTCTTCGCCCTCCGTCTAACACCTGATCTGTGTGATTTTATGGAGGGGTGAGGGTTGTGAGTGGTAGGAAAGTGGGGGACAAGGATTAGGGAAAGTGGGGAAAGTGAAGTGATTGGGGAAAGTGGATAAAATGGGTAGTGAGCGGGAATAAATTCAAACATGGTCAAAAATTAGGTGTTCACAACTACCCCTCTTTGCTCGAAAACACGAAGATTTTTCGGGCAAAGATAAAGTGAACCATGTGACTAATATTTTGACCATATCGTTACTAAAAAGAAGAAGAAAATAAAAAGGAAAGGCACAACTGAGTCCTGGTTTTGGACAGCCTACATATCTCGGGTTATAAGGGGATCAGGTCGCGTATAGTTCAGAAGTGGATGAGGTGATGGAGTGATGAGTTCGAGAGTCGAGTGAGGTGCTGTTCCGTCGAAGTTCCGGTCCGCGGTCCCATTATTACATCAAAAAATAAAAAATGAAAAAGACTAGCTAAGCCTATCAGCTACAAGTTACAAGATTCCTATCTATGAGTCTTCTGAAGCTAGATCTCAAGTCTTGGTTGGTTCTTCATGCGGACTCTGATATGAATCTTGACGCTCGCCAGCTGTAGGTACTGGTTCTTTCTTCAGCATTGGATCAAGGCGGGACATGTGAAGCTTGTGACTTCAATCATATCTTGAGCAGTCCGCGTCTTCCTTCACTTCAACACTTTGAGTTCACTTCTTTTTTGTTCTTTTCTTCTCTTCTTTATTTCAGATTGAGACTCATTCTTTTGGTCATCTCGAATCCTATGCCTCGAGGTCAAACCTGCTCAGACACCAAAACAAATGAACGAACGAAATTCTTCTGCCCCAGTTTTCACTAGGAAAATTTCGTGAGTTATTTGCAATAAAAATCTGAACTAATTTTTTTTTTAAGAATCGTATTTATATATGATGGAACAAATGAGGGGATTGGAGGCCTTATGTCTAAAAGGCGCAACTAAGGGATTGGAGCCCTAATGTTGGCAAAAGGTAAAACGCTCAACTCAGGGATTGGAGCCCTAATGTTGGATAAAGGGAAAACGCTCAACTCAGGGATTGGAGCCCTAATGTTGGCTAAAAGAAAAAACGCTCAACTCAGGGATTGGAGCCCTAATGTTGGCTAAAGGGAAAAACGCTCAACTCAGGGATTGGAGCCCTAATATCGGCTAAAGGGAAAAATCGCTCAATTTAGGGATTGGAGCAGGTATTGGAGCCCTAATGTTGGATAAACGAAAAACGCTCAACTTAGGGATTGGAGCCCTAATGCTGGCTAAGGGAAAAACGCTCAACTCAGGGATTGGAGCCCTAATGTTGGCCAAGGGAAAAAATGCTCAACTCAAGTATTGGAGCCCTAATGTTGGCTAAAGGGAAAAATGCTCAACTCAGAGATTGGAGCCCTAATGTTGGCTAAGGGAAAAATGCTCAACTCAGGGATTGGAGCCCTAATGTTGGCTAAAGGGAAACACGCTCAACTCAGGGATTGGAGCCCTAATGTTGGCTAAGGGAAAAACGCTCAACTCAGGGATTGGAGCCCTAATGTTGGCTAAGGGAAAAACGCTCAACTCAGGGATTGGAGCCCTAATGTTGGCTAAAAGGGAAAACCGCTCTACTCAGGGATTGGAGTCCTAATGTTGGCTAAAGGCGACTAGGAGATGGAGGCCCTATGTCTAAAAGGCGCAACTGAGGGACTGGAGCCCTAATGTTGGCTAAAGGCGACTAGGGAATGGAGGCTCTATGTCTAAAAAGGCTCAACTCAGGGATTGGAGCCCTAATATTGGCAAAATGCGACTAAGGAATGGAGGCCCTATATCTAAAAAGTCTCAACTCAGGGATTGGAGCCCTAATGTTGGCAAAAGGCAACTAGGGAATGGATGCCCTATGTCTAAAAGGCTCAACTCAGGGATTGGAACCCTAATGTTGGCGAAAAGGCGACTAGGGAATGGAGGCCCTATGTCTAAAATTTCAACTTAGGGATTGGAGCCCTAATGTTGGCAAAGGCGACTAGGGAATGAAGGCCCCATGTTTAAAATTTCAACTTAGGGATTGGAGCCCTAATGTTGGCAAAGGAGACTAGGGAATGGAGGCCCTATGTCTAAAAATCTCAACTCAGGGATTGGAGCCCTAATGTTAGAGAAAAAAGGTTGATATTGGGGATTCTAAAAAACTAACCTTTTTTTTTTGGAATTTTCTCCTTATTTCTCTTTTTTTTTTTTAATTTTCATTTTTTGGAGGAAACTTCCCTTTTGGGTTGATTCCTTGCTGCAAAGCTGTTTCTCGCACTTGCGCATTTTTTCTTTTTGGTTGCACCTGCTTCTTGCACGGTTGCCTTGGATTGCACATGTTTCAATTTTCAAACAAGGAACAATTGTTAGTTTGAAACAACGGTTAGTTTTGTGGCCTTGATTAGTTTTGATCACTCGATCCCGGCCCAGATTCTTTGATGAAGATCTCAACTGCAACTATTTGCTCCCTGAGGATCGATTCATTTCAGGCCCTGGAGAACCTCTGATATTTTCAGACTTTGCCATGATGGTTGGTCAGTGGAACTCAACTTTCAACTTTATTTCACCTTCGTAGGCATTTCCTTTTTGATTCTCTTTTTTCCTTTTTCTTTTTGTTTTATTTTTCTTCGGAACATTGGGGAACTTTGTCTCCTCAAACTTTGCTGCAACGGCTAATCGCGTGGGATTTAACCTTTTCCTGCTTTATTTCACCTTCGCAGGCCTTTCATTTTTGTCTTATTTTTTCCAACTTCAATTTCAAAGCATTTGGGGTACCTCGACTTCTTCAACTTTTGCCGAGGCGGTTAGCCACGTGGGATTCAACCTTTTCAACTTCATTTTGCCTTTGTAGCCATTTCAATTTGATTTTCTCCTTCCAAGAGTTTTCAATTTCAAAGCATTTGGGGTACCTCGACTTCTTCAACTTTTGCCGAGGCGGTTAGCCACGTGGGATTCAACCTTTTCAACTTCATTTTGCCTTTGTAGCCATTTCAATTTGATTTTCTCCTTCCAAGAGTTTTCAATTTCAAAGCATCAGCTACCATGGTTGGTCGAAGTCAACTTGATGCCCCTGACGAGACTGGGTGCTTTTTTGCGCATCGGCTTGTATGAAACAAAAGCCCTATAAATCAATCTTGCCATCCCTTCTTTGTCTCAGTTCCGGAATAGAGTTAGACCGAAAAGGATTCAAAGAAAAATAAATAACGGATAGGATAATGAATTTAAACGAGAAGTGTCCCTTTCGGGGAAAGGAAAGAAGGACTTATTTGGAGTTCATGTGGACTTCAATGAACATGACATGCCTTTTGGACTAGATGTCTGATCTGTGTAAACCGTCCGACTCTCAGAAATTTATCACAACTTTTGCTTCAAAATTCGAGAAGCCTTGCCAGGACTTTGTCGGCGCCGATGGCTGTGAGGATCCTCTTTTAGATCACGGGCGCCCTTTGCGAGTTTTCACAAGCTGACCTCTTTCATTTCTCTTTTCGCCTTATAGTGCTCTTTGCGAGTTTTCACTAACAAGACTCTTTCATTTTTCAATTCGCTGCTTACCATCGCCTCATGGTGCCCGTGTGGGTTTTCACCAATAAGACTCTCTTATTTTATTTCTCTCATTTTTATTGCATCGGATCCAAGTAGTTGTATTCTCTGATACTTGAACATTCTCACGATTGATCGGAAGGACTTGAACAGGGTTTGGGTAAAAAGGATTTGGATTGAGATACAACTTTGGAACCTTTCTGGCGAAACCTCGCCGAACCATTATAACTTCTGCCCCAGTTTCAACTTTGGAGGGGCATGTGGAATTTATTTGGTGTGACTGAATCCCCAGAGAGAGGCTGCCTACGTATCCTTTCAGAATCAAGTCGAACGTAGTTCAGGGAACTTATTTTTGATTTTTTTTTCTTTCTTTTCTTTTCCATTTTTTTCATTTAATTTTCTTTGTTTTTTCTTCCTTTTTTTTTCTTCTTCTTTTTTTTTTCATTTCATTTTCAATAACACTTTCAGGTTCCAAAGAGGGTAATCAAAGAATAGGAGCCGGCTCAAAGGGTTTGCAAAGGGTTGATAGTGTTTGGGTAGCGAGAATGAAAGCCTTCGTCATCCCAACCGGAGAATATTTGAACTATATGGAGGATCAAACAGAGTACCTTTTTGACTGCATTTGCATCGATAGTTGTCTCAGGGGCATTTTCTTCGATGTGTCTCAAGTACAACGCACTCTTTTGGAAATATTCTTGTTGCAATGTATGGACCTTCTCAATCTAGAACAAATTTTTCTTCAATTGTTCCAACTCTTTGTTTCATTTTCCTTAAACATATCTTCATTGTGATTTAATTATTGATTCATTATTTTGAGGTCTGACAGCGTTTCAAGATCTGGGCATGAAGTCCGCAAGCATGTCATGTTATTGAAATCTACATTTAACAGAACTGAAAAGAGAATAAGAAAAATGACAAGATTAAGAAAAGAGACATTCCTAGACAATGAAATATTAATTTCATTTGATTTTTTTTTTGAATTTTTTTTATCGATTTTTTTCAGTTTTTGAAGATAGAAGGGTTTATATCGGAAAATAAGATAATAAAGTAAAACATCCGGATCATACCCTGAGATAATCCAAACGCAGAAAGGATAGCAAGACTGGCTACCGAGACTCCTGTCTGATGGGAAACTTTCCTGCTTGGCGACCATTTTTTTGGCTTTTCTTCTGTCTCGGCAATGGTTGTAATCGCCTTCAGTGCCGGATCAAATTCCTCATATTCATAAATCATTCCGACTATTGGCCTGTTGTTGTGGGTAGGAAACAGATTGTTCATCACATCAGGAGCATCTTGATCCCAAAAAATGATTCTTTCACCTTCAATCAAATCCTCAACTGCCCTTTTGAGAGTCCATCAGTCCTCTGTACTGTGCCCCACTGCTTTAGAGTGGTATTCACATATAGCATCAGCTCGGTGCGAAGGGGACTCGGGGTTTGGTCGGTTTGGGGCCACTGGCTGCAATAGATCTAGCATGATTAGCTTTTGGAACAAGCTTGAATATGATTCACCAATATGGGTGAACTGATTCTTTATGAAAGGCTCTCTTGGGCTAGGATTGTACTGGGGAACATCTGGTTGGGGATTAGATGGAGCTTGGTAAGGATGGGCATTTATGGGAGGTAGAGCTCGATTTAGTGTATAATGTTGTGGCTGTGTGTAAGATTGCGCGCTCATCACCGCATAGGGAGGCGGTGCCACAATATAAGCATCCTCTTGAAGGGGATAATAGTGTGGTGGGATGATAGGAGGCGCATATGATTGGCTGAATGACCCGTGGGACCCCCTCGAGCTTGACCACATCATGGCTCCCTCTTCAAACCCATTTTTTCATCAAACCCTCCAAACCATTTTGAGCAGCCTGTGATGTGGTCTTAAAGGCAACATCACTCAAGATTCAGCCCATTTTAAAACTGTTTTCAACCATTTCCCCAATTTTGATAGCCTCAGCGAACGGCCTACCCACAATAGACATCATGTTCTGAAAGTAGTCAGCCTCTTAGTCCTGCAGAAAGACCGTGACCATTTCAACTTCGTCCATTGGAGGCTTCACCCTCGCAGCTCGCTCACGCCATTTGATAGCATACTCGCGGAATCTTTCCGCGATTTTCTTTTTTAAATTGGACAAAGTGTTTCTATCGGGAGCGATGTCCATATTATACGGGAACTGACAGACAAAATCTCGAGCCATATCGTCCCACACATGCTAGTGAGTAATTTCTTGATCCGTATACCACTCAGAAGTGATTCCGGTGAGGCATGCTAATGCTATTTGACAGCATACTCGCGGAAGCTTTCCGCATTTTTCTTTTTCAAATTGGACAAAGTGTTTCTGTCGGGAGCGATGTTCACAATATACTGGAACTGGCGGACAAAATCTCGAGACATGTCATCCCACACATGCCAGTGAGTAATTTCTTGATCCGTATACCACTCAGAAGTGATTCCAGTGAGGCTTTACCCAAAATAGGCCATTAGTAGCTCCTCTTTTCCACCAGCACCCCTCAACTGGTTACAGTATCGTTTCAGATGAGCGACCCGGTCCCCGTGCCCGTTGTACTTCTCAAATTTTGGCACCTTGAAGCCAACTGGCAAGTGGACATGGGGAAATATACAGAGGTCAGAGTATGAGACACTTTTTTGACCACTCAGACCTTGCATGTTTTTCAGGCTTTGTTCCAGGCTCTTTATCTTCCGAGCCATTTCCTCTTGCTTGGTATTTTTAACAACCTTTTCTTGCTCCGCCGAGAAGTCATATTGCGAAGGTTGAGTGAAAGAGTATGGGGTCACATATGTTATTTCAGGTTGAAGCTGTGGACCCTGAAAGATGAACATGGGAGGCGATGCATGGGGGTGAAACACAGAAGGCATGCTAGGAACATTGAACAGCATTGGAGGGTGCCCGCATGAGATGAGCGGGTTGAGCACAGAGGCATTAGTAACCTCACTTGACCTGGGGATCAACTCAGGGAACCCAGGGATTGCACTTGGCGGTTCCCTACCATTAGACCAGGAGTCCCACATTTTCATTATGTGGAGACGCAACATTTTATTCTCTTCAGCAGCTGCTGACTCTAGCTGCAGAATAGCCGATGTCAGGCTATCCTCAGGACCGATGATTGGTAAATTGCTTGCGGAGGCCATATGTGCCTTTGGATTTTGTGCAGGAGGAAAGGCTAGACTACCAACAAGACCAACCACCAAACCCTGGATCTTTGCACATCCAACAACCTTGTTAGTTTTGAAACATATAACATATAGAAAATCGCACGTTGGGATGCAATGCACCTAAAAGTTAAACGCTTCTACCGTGTGTTTGAACGGTTGCATATTTCATCCCGGCCTTAACTAACTATTTTTCACTATGTACCTCTTTCAATCATTTCTGCCTCTCTTTGATCACTTTTGATTTCTTCTTTCATCTCGTTTTTGCCGCACTTTTATTTTTGCACTCTCTTTTGTTTTTCCTCTTTTTGTTTTTGTCACTCCTTTATTTTTGTCGCTCTTTTTTTCTCTTTTTCTTTTTCTCTTTTCACTCATTTTTCTTTCTCTCTTTTTTTCAGTTTATTTTTCAATCAATTTATTTTATAGCTATGATCGAATCCGATGAGGATTGCCTATGTATCATGACCCCGCATGAATCAGATCTTGCGTAGTTGGGGAAGATTGGGAATTGAGTAAACTAATTCTCTTTATTTTTGTATAAAACTTAGGCCATGGAGCTTTAAGGCAAAAGAAAAACTTATTTGATTGTTTTTGGAATTTTCTATAAAAAAAATGCTTTAAAAGAAGAAAGGAATTTTTTTTTGATTATTTTTTGAAAGAAAGACTTCTAAATATTCCTTTTCTTTTGATTTGAAGTTAAAAAGTTTTTAAAGTAAAAAGAAAATATTTTTGTTTGATATTTCATTTATTTTATCTTTTCTTAAGGAAGAAAGAAAATATATTTTTTTTGGATTTTGGATGTTGTCTCTTAATTTTCGAAAGAGAAATTTTTTAAAAAAATATTTTGAATTTTTGAGTTTTTATTTATTTACAAAAGTACTTCTAAATAAAAGCAAAAATATTTCTTTTTTGGACTCAATTTTTGTTTTCAAATTTTGTTTTTATTGACATTTACAAAAGAAAGATATCTAAGGAGTTTTTTTTTTCGTTTCTGATTTTTTTTTTTTGGAAAAATACTTCAAAATGAAGGAAGCCTGTATTTTTAGATTTTGATTTTTATTGATTTTTTGGATGAAAGATATTAGAAAGAAAGAAACCATTTTTTTTAAAAAAAAATTTCAAAGGAAAGATTTTTAAAGAAGGAACTAAAGGAAAATATCTTTCGATTTTTTTTGAAAAATTGGGGTCGGAACCGATAAGGTTTGCCTACGTATCTCACATCCAGTGAGAATCAGACCCGCGTAGTTCGGTCAGTGTTGACGGAACACGGGAAACATGGCACTTGAAATTTTTTTTTTCTCCTTTTAAAATAACTTTTTTTTTTCAGAATTTCGGCAGAGTTTCAGAATTTTCTAGATATCTACCTCTCACTTTTTTTTTCCATTTTTTTTGATTTTCTTCCTCTATCCTAGAAGCCGGTCGACATGCAAGCCGATAGACAGATATGCAAATAGCACGTAAGATGCATCGGGTTGGTCTTTTAATTTGGGTACATCTGTCCTAGACAGACCCAACCCCTGTGTTGAGCCCCCTAAGTTAAATGCACGTGACGCAAACAAACGTTCCTACTAGGGATCTGCCATGAGGCTTTGTTATACTAGATTTAAAACCTGGGTTTGTTGTTCTAGACCTGGCTTACCTGAGCGGACAACTCGAGCCGGGGGAAAGCGTACCGGAAATACAGAAGCTTCGCCGACTTAGGAACTTGTCCGAACCTCGTTCTAAAATGGGATAAGACTCTAGACAGAAGAGAAGTCACACGAAGTGCACCATTCTCCACGATGTAGAAGACTCAAAGAGAGGAATGGTTTCGTAGCAGTTTATATATACAATTCACCAAATATCAAAGCGGTAAGCATTTAGCACATTTAGCATGAAACATGTAGGAAAATCAGATAATAAATAAAGCCAATTATAACAGCTATTCTAAGCTTGAATTCTTGAACCCTGAACCGAAGTTCTGGGTTCGTATCCCCAGCAGAGTCGCCAGAGCTGTCACACCTTCTTTTTACACACCTACCCCGGAGGATAATGTATAAGGAAGTTTTTTTCACTTGAAGTGACAGTATTCGAAATGAGATTATTTATTCAATCAGAGTCGCCACTTGGGATAGTTTATTTGGCGTCCCAAGTCACCGGTTTATTTTGAATCCCAAATCGAGGAAAATTTTGACTTTCCTTGTGAAGTCTACAAACCAGAAATTCTGACTAAGGAATTCTGTTAATCCGGGGGAAGGTGTTAGGCACCCTCGAATTCCGTGGTTCTAGCACGGTTGCTTAAACTATTATAAGTGGCCTATTATCTGATTTTAATACATGTTCAAACCTACAGTGCAATTTTAAACTTTAACCGCTTTATTTAATTATTCTTAAAGAAAAATTGCAATGTCATTTAAAATACGTCTTGAACCGCGTCACATAAATGCACCCGCGGCTCTTGACATATTTTATCTAACATTGCTGGAATTTGAATTTGGGTCACATAAATGTGTACCCGAGTTGAGGAAGGTAAATTATTAAACAGCGCGCCTAAAGCAACTACGCATTCTTAACTTTGCGAGGGCCATGGAAATTCACTAAATAGCACGCCTCGATTTCTAAGGATTAAAATTAATTAAGCGACGACCATGCATTTTGGGATTTTATTTGGCATGGCACACCTCAAACTTTTTTCTTTAAGTGCTAGTTCTTGAATCTAATCTTATGAGGCCATGGATTATAAATTTTTATTTGGCATGGCACGCCTCAATTTATTTTAAACGATTTGTATTTCACTAAAGGCAATCTAAGAATGCTCCAATCTAATCCAATTTTTTATTTTCAAAGACAAACAAACATCTCCACTGCCTTGACTAATGGGTCATGGTCCAGCAATGTAGTATAATTACTTATTCAACTAAATTAAACCAAGTGACTATACAACCCACGTAATTTAATAAATAATGGTCCAAATATAATTCAAGCTTTTTGCAATCATAACCAAACCCACACCTCACTTTTAAACTCAATATATCAACACATAGACTATGACAAAGTTCTTCAACCGATAACTACTACTACTACAACGAATTTAGACAATTAACTATAACCAAGAGATCAACACAATATGAACCAACATAATCTAAAAGAAAATCTTGAAACATTGAATCTGATTACAAATATCGAAAAGGCATCTAAAGTCCAAAACAGAGAATTATATACTTAATCAAAACATAAATATTATTCGAACCAAATCAATGAATTAAGCATTTAAACATTTACATGAAATATGAAATAGGATCGAACCTTTACAGTTGTAGGTATTTTCGAATCATCAAGCAAACAAGAACGTCGAACCAGAAACCAAATGCCTTGTCGGAACCTCAACAAACCTCGACTAAACGGGAAGATAGAGTTGGATCTTTGCCGCGTTTATGGGTGTATTTGAGAGGGCTAATGATGCTGCTGGTTTTGGATGAAAGACGACAGCTATCGTGATGGTTTCCGGGCTATTTTCTGAGGGGAAGAAGGTCGATTTTACTGCTGTTGTGAGGGTCGTTTTTGGTGTGATTATGCAGCTGCTTGGAACTGTTTCCGGTAAAAAATTCAGCTGCTACTTTGGATCTATTTCAGGAGCATTTGGTAGCTGAATGGTCGTGTTTTTGTTCTTTCTGCCGTTGTATACCTCTTGTATTCAGAGTGTATATAGAGTGTATACAGCACTCTCCCCCAGTCCCCTT
Source organism: Nicotiana glauca (assembly GCA_026770625.1). Lineage (NCBI taxonomy): Eukaryota > Viridiplantae > Streptophyta > Magnoliopsida > Solanales > Solanaceae > Nicotiana > Nicotiana glauca. The sequence goes on from MU738237.1 coordinate 178,171, forward strand.
TTTTTCTGTCTCCTCCTCTAAAATCCCATATCACTCTCTCTCTCTCTTTCCTTTTTATTTTTGTTCTCCTCATGTTTTTATAGGCACTCAATTAGTGCAAAATTCATTACAAATCTCCTTTTTCTATTTTTAATTTCCAATTTAACTAGTGCCCTTTAATTTAAATAGCTAGTGCAAATACTAGACCTACCACTATGGAAGCTTCTCAGTTGAGTGAAAAATCAAACCGGAATTTTGACTTGAAACTGCAACAGCAACCCTGGGGAGGAACTCCAATCGGCTCAGTCGAACTCCATTGGCTTCCGTTTCCTTTCAGATTTTGACCTAAAGGCCTCTCCAAATTTTATTGTTCTCTTCGCTATTTATGTCCGTGTGTGCCTATCTGTTATTGGTGGTCGCTGGTTTTAGGGGGTGGTAGGGTGCAACGCGGGGGTGTTTATTTTGTGTATTACGGCTGCTGTATATCGAGTGGATATAGAGTGTATACATCTCTCTCCGCCCTCCCTCTAATATCTGATGTGTGTGATTTAATGTAGGGGTGAGGGTTGTGAGTGGTAGGAAAGTGGGGGACAGGGAGTGGGGAAAGTGGGGAAAGTGGGAAGTGAGTGGGTAAAGTGGGGACAGTGGGTAGTGAGCGGGAATAAATTCAAACATGGTGAAAAATTAGGTGTTCACATTAGGGATAGGCAATTTTATGTTACAAAAGACATGGTGAAGTATTAAAGCAAAGCATCAATTACACATTGAACAGGAGAAGCATAAGTAGAAGACAATCAGAAAGATAATGAACTGAAACAAAAGTAAACACATTGGTTGGAGGCTTAAAGATTAATTAGGATATACCAGTGAAAAGGCAAGAGCAGGGTGCAAAGACAAAGTAGTAACACTATATTAGCCTTGGCTTTCAGCCAGCTAATAATAAGCAAGAGCAGAGAACAGCAAAAGCAAGAGAAAGAGCACAAAAGAATGCAGAATTGAAAGTATTTTGTGGTGTGTGTGTTCAGAAGACTGTCGTCCATTTTCTTTGAAAGATTTAGGGTATTTATAGTTGAAAGTATGTGGTAAAATAAGGTAAAAATCACATAAGTATGTTAATTTAAGAACTCAAACTCAATTAATTAAAGAATCAAGGAAGTACTCCCATTAATTAAGGGAATCGGAATCAAACGAAAAGATTCAGCACCATATAAGGCAAATAGAAAAATCAGTGTAGGATTAAATAAGGAAGGAGTCAAGGTTTAGTATTGCATCTAGTAGCCAATTAAGACCAAATTCAGGAAAATCCCAACTAAGGAAAGGCTAGGTAGAATAGAGTACTATAGCAAATAAGGTAATAAAATCAATTAATTTAAACAGGCGAGTAGAATGCTAGGGTTTGAAAGAGAGTTTTTAAATTATCAATCAATCAAGGAAAATCAGAATCAACCATGCGAAGTCATGATTCTGCATTCTCAGCATATAAATAGAGGTGAATGAATAAGAGTAGCAAACAAAATTAGCCATATAGACAGAAGGGGAACAAAAGATGAGCAAACACAACCATCCAGAGATAGTGAACATAGGTTAAGACTCAGCAGGACACATTCGAAGCATGGTGAAGACGAAACATTAACAAAGATCAAATAAATAGGCTAGTGGACAGAACCAAAGCAAGGAAAATCAGGTTAACACACACAATCAAACGTAGAAATATGCTAACACATAGAGACAAGGCAAAGAAAATTAGGCTAACACACATAATCAAAGCAAAGAAACATGCTAAGACATAGAATCAGAGTAAGGAAAATCATGCTAACACACAAAATTAAACGAAGAAGCATTTTTTAGAAATTAGGGTTTTTAGCAGAGTCAAGCTAAAAAATAGTAAGAGCATAGAATCGGTCAAAAATAAACAAGGAAAAGGTTTTAATCATAAAGAAAATTGGTCACAACATGTGTAAAAGAGATCCAAGAAACCCTAGTTTTTCAAAGAGAGTAAAATTGGTTCAAAGTAGAGAATCTTTCAGAAGTAGCTCGAGAATAAGCAGAACAAAGAGGAAAACATGAAAATAGCATGAAAATAACATCATTTTGAGAGATTCAGGAGAGAGTTAGGGTTTCGCAAGGGAAACCCTAATAGGAGTTGAGAGAACCTATTGAGACTTCACAGATCGTGACATATAGGGTGTGATTTTGCCTGAAATCACACCGGAGAACGCATAGGTAGCAGAACCAGGAACCCTAGGTCTCAATCGACATGTCCCATAAACCTAGAGATGTTGAACAGGACGATGAGAGGCCCATCTGAGCCTTGGGGCTAAAAGGAAGTGGCCGGAGATTGTCGAAAACAAACCAGGCGGAACTTTTAGGGACTGATTCGCATGGTGGAGGATTCTGGGATTTCAAAAATAGAGGGAATCGATGAGTTAGGGCTTCATGGCGACTGATGGCCGAAAGGGGTAAGATTGGAGGTGACCGCAGAGACGGTGGAGATCATCGAAGAAGAAAGAACCAGATTGTTGTAGAGAGAATGGAGAAGAAGAGACGAGATACAGAGAGAGAGACAATATCAAAGAAATGAGGGGTCTAGGGGGGTAATTGAATTTAATTAATGGAAATAAATCTGGGTCGTTGATCTCATTTGATCAACGACTCAGATTAAAACGGGGTTGGACCGGGTTAGATTAGGGATTGGGCTGGGTTAATTTAATTGGGATATTGGACCATTTAGAATCTGATAGGGGGTATGGCCAAATTGGCTAAAATTGAAATAACAAAGGGATGTTTATTAAATAGCCAATTTTCCTTCTTTTATTATTTTATAAAATAGTAAAAAATGATTTTAAAACCAAGTAAAGGTACTAGACTAATTAATAACATATAAATGTTAATAAAAAAATACAAAAAATGATTTTATAATTACAAAATATTGTTAATTGTAAAGTATGCTATAATTGCAATTACATGCAATTTAGCTTAAAAAATACCAAACAAATGTATATAAATATGCAAAAATTACCTTAATTATATCTTAGTGTAAATATGAGAATGAAATAAATTATTCACCAAAAATGCCAGTTTGGTAATAATTATTGAATTTTAGTATTAAAACAGATAATAAATTAATTTTAAAATAAAGAAAAAATATGAAAACTCTTGGGCATGCTTATATATGCATGTTCATGTTATTTTGAGAATATTTTGCATATAAAAATATGTAGGAAAAAATTAGGTATCAATACTATTTTATGTTATTTAATTGTGTTTAAAGATGAATTGGATTAAACTGGCTGGCCTTGTCTTTACGAGAGGCGCCATCACGACCGAGTTCGGGGTTAGGGTCGTGATAAGTTGTTATCAGAGCCTAGGTTACATAGGTCTCACGAGTCATGAGCAGGTTAAGTAGAGTCTTGTGGATCGGTACGGAGACGTCTGTATTTATCCTCGAGAGGCTGCAGAACCTTTAGAAAAAACTTCACATTCTTGAAATTCTTATTGTGCGAGTTTGTTGATCCGAGTACTAAACTTCTATTGTTCTATTCTCTCATAGATGGTGAGGACACGCGCTACCGAAGAGAGTGGACGGCCACCAGTGCCATTAGCTACGGCCACCAGAGGCCAATAACGCGGTCGTGGTCGTGGTAGAGGCAGAGTAGCGAGGGCAGCACCTGCAGATCCACCAGCTGCCCCAGTTCAGGACTAGGTCCCAGCTGTGGACACTCCAACAATACCAACTCAGTCACCAGCTGCGCCTATTGTGATTTCGGGTCTTGAGGAGGCCTTGGCTCAGATCTTATCAGTTTGCACTAGCCTAACTCAAGTGGTTTCAGCCACTACTGCCACAGATACTTCATAGGTCGGGAGAGCCAGTCAAACTCCCACTGCCCGCACACCTGAGCAGGTCATGCGGGGGCTTCAGACGCCGGGGCCACATCCAGCCCAGCCGTTCGTAGTTGCTCAGGACTATGTAGTTCCTGTCATGCTAGAGGATGAGCAGCGTAGGTTGGAGAGATTTAGGAGACTTCAACCTCCGACCTTCAGCAGAGTAGAGGGCGAGGATGCCTAAGGCTTTTTAGATAAGTGTCAGAGGATAGAGGATGATTCGTACAGGCGGTATCTTGGAGACCAGCGGGGTCGCTTTCACTAGCTATCAGTTTTCAGGACCTGCATTCACCTGGTGGGAGGATTTTAAGAGGTGTTGGCATGTTGGTGCAGCACCTCTTTCCTGGCAGTAGTTCTTCGTTCTCTTTCTGGAGAAGTATGTACCGCAGTCTCGCAGAGAGGAGCTGCGTAGACAGTTTGAGTGGTTGCGTCAGGGAGACATGACAGTGTCACCGTATGAGTTGAGATTCTCTGAGTTGTCTCGTCATGCCATCTGGTTGGTCCCGACAGATCGAGAGAGGATCAGGAGATTTGTCGATGGTCTTACTTATCAGTTCCATATTCTTATGACCAGGGAGAGGGTGAGTGGTGCTACATTCGATGAGGTTGTGGATATTGCCAGGGAGATTGAGTATGTCTGTCATTAGGAGAGAGAGGAGAGGGAGGCCAAGAGGCCTCGAGGATCTGGTAGTTAAAATGGTGGTCCTTCGAGGGGCCAGTTTTAGCACGACAGAGGCTGACAGTTCCGACATGGTCAGTCTATTCGCTCAGGTTATCGAGGAGCGTCATCGGGTTAGGGTTCCCACACTTCACACTAGGGCCATTCTTCACTTAGTGCCCTTCCAGCTCAGAGCTCATCCCGTGCTCCATCTGTTTAGGGCTCTTCTACACCGAGTGCATCTGCTGTCACTCTGGTGCGAGGGGTTCTCATCAGTCCCCTTCTCCAGCACCTAGGAGTTGTTATGAGTGTGGTGAGATGGGCCACATGTGAAGGCAGTGTCCCTGCCGTGTTGCTAGTTCATCCCAGCAGAGGGGCCAGTCATCAACTTCAGCTCCAGTTGCTCCACCACCACCCACCTAGCCAGCTAGGGGTGGGGATCAGCTAGCCAGGGGTCTCCCCAGATGGGAAGGTCAATCAAGGGGCGGTCAGGCCCGTTTCTATGCTATTCCAGGTAGATCTAATGCTATTGCCTCCGATGCTAGCATTTCAGGTATTATTTCAGTCTACCACAGAGATGCCTCTGTGTTATTTGATCCGGTTCCACCTATTCTTATGTGTCCTTATACTTTTCTTGCTATTTGGGTACTCCTCGTGAGTTTTTTGCTTTACTTGTTTATCTATCTACCCCGGTGGACGATACTATTATTATAGACCGTGTGGACCGGTCGTGTGTGGTGATTATTAGGGGTCTGGAGACCCTAGTTGATCTTTTATTATTGAGTATGGTGGATTTCGATGTCATTCGGGGCATGGATTGGCTATCTCCATGCTGCTCTATTCTAGACTGTCATGCTAAGACAGCCACATTGGCTATACCGAGTGTGCCACGGATTGAGTGGCGAGGTGTGACTGATTACGTTCCTAGTAGAGTGATTTCTTTCTTGAAGGCCCATGGTATGGTTGGGAAGGGTTATCTTTCGTATCTTGACTTTGTGACGGATGTGGGAGCTGAGATTCCCAGTATTGATTCTATCCCAGTTGTGAGGGACTTTCCTGATGTATTTCCTGCAGACCTGTCGGGCATGCCACCGGATAGGGATATTAATTTTGGTATTGACTTGGTGGCGGGCACTCAGCCCATTTCTATTCTGCTGTATCACATGACACCAATGGAGCTAAATGAGTTAAAGAAGCAGCTTCAGGAACTCCTAGATAAGGGGTTCATTCGGCCTAGTGTGTCACTTTGGGGTGCACCGGTTCTGTTTGTGAAGAAAAAGGACAGCACTATGAGAATGTGCATTGATTATAGGCAATTGAACAAAGTAAATAGTTAAGAACAAGTATCCTTTGCCTCGCATTAATGATTTATTCGACCAGCTTCAGGGAGCAAGGGTATTCTCCAAGATTGATCTCCGTTCAGGTTATCAACAGTTGAAGATCAAGGATTTGGATATTCTTAAGATGGACTTCAGGACCAGATATGGTCACTATGAGTTCCTGGTTATGTCTTTTGGGCTAACCAATGCCCCAGCAGCGTTCATGCATCTGATGAACAACATGTTTCGGCCTTATCTTGACTCATTTGTTATAGTTTTCATTGATGATATCCTGGCACGCGGAGCATTTGAGGGTTGAGTTGCAGAAATTGAGGGAGGAGAAGCTTTGTGCAAAGTTCTCCAAGTGTGAGTTTTGGCTTAGTTCAGTAGCATTCTTGGAACATGTGGTGTCCAGTGAGGGTATTCAGGTTGACCCAAAGAAGATAGAGGCGGTTCAGATTTGGCCCAGACCGTCCTCAGCCACAGAGATTCGTAATTTTCTTGGTTTAGCAGGCTATTATCGCCGATTTATTCAGGGATTCTCATCCATTGCATCACCCTTGACCAAGTTGACTCAGAAGGGTGCTTCATTTGTATGGTCGGACGAGTGTGAGGAGAGCTTTCAGAATCTCAAGACAGCTTTCACTACAACTCCAGTATTAGTTTTGCCATCAGCTTCAGGTTCATATACCGTGTATTGTGATGCTTCGAGAGTAGGGATTGGTTGTGTGTTAATGCAGGAGGGTAGAGTTATTGCTTATGCTTCTCGTCAGTTGAAGCCCCATTAGAAGAACTACCCCGTTCATGATTTGGAGTTGGCTGCCATAGTTCATGCATTGAAGATTTGGAGGCATTATTTGTATGGTGTATCTTGTGAGGTATTTACTGATCATCGCAGTCTTCAAGATTTGTTCAAGCAAAAGGATTTTAATTTGAGGCAGCGGAGGTGGTTGGAGTTTCTTAAGGATTATGACATCACTATATTGCACCATCCGAGGAAGGCCAATGTGGTGGCCGATGCTTTGAGCCTAAAGGTAGTGAGTATGGGGAGTTTGGTATATACTCCAGTTCGGGAGAGACCTCTTGCGGTTGATGTTCAGGCTTTGGCCAACCGACTCGTGAGGTTGGTTATTTCGAAGCCCAGTCGGGTGTTGGCTTGTGTGGTTTCTCGATCTTCCTTATATGAGCGCATCAGAGACCGCCAATATGATGATTGTCACACCTCCTTTTTCCGAGTTGGCTTTACTACATCCCGGGGAAGGGATATAATAAAGAAAGGAGTTTTTCCAATTAAAGGACAATCGAAACGAGATTTATTTTATTAAAAGATTCAGAGTCGCCACTTGGGAAATTTATGGTGTCCCAAGTCACCGGTTTGAATCCCGAATCGAGGAAAAGGTTTGACTCTGTTTAACAGTCGCGAACCAGAAATCCGGGTAAGGAATTCTGTTAACCTGGGAGAAGGGGTTAGGCACTCCCGAGTTCCGTAGTTCTAGCACGGTCGCTCAACTGTCATATTTGGCTAAAATATTTGATTTTAATACATGTTCTCCTATTTGTGCATTTTTACAATTAATTACCGCTTTTGTCAAATTATTTTATTTTAAGAAAGTGAACGTCGTTTAAGAACATGTTTTCGGATCACGTCACATGAAATGCACCCGGATCTTCAACATATTCTCATTTGACGTTTTTGGATTTGGATTTGGGTTGCATGAAATGCACACCCGTATTTAAGAAGGTAATTTAATTTAAAGCACGCCTAAAGCGACTAATGTGTTGTTATCTTTTGGGAAGGCCGTGAAATTTGCTAAACGGCCCGTCCCGAATTTCTAAGTATTTTTTAATTAAGTAATTAATGAGGGCCCCGCAATTTATATTTGATTTGGCGAGTCTCGTCTCATTTTATTATTAAAAGGCCAACCTAAAGCAAACTAAATTTTCTATTTTTTATTATTTGTATCTAAAGGTTACTTAATCCATGAATATAAATTTGAGTCCCGATTTTCAAGTCCGAATTCAAACAAAAGGAAAAAACCCTTTTAGCTTGAACCCGCTACCTAATTCAAAACCCAATTATATATATATATGATTTAATTTCCCATACTCCTAATTACTTTTAAAAGGGTTTTACTCAACTACAACAAACTACGAATCTTCATAATTGTATTTTCTTATATTGTAATTATTTATAAAGAGTTATGGTTACAAAAGGGACTATAGGCTTGATGAAAATGATTCTGTTTTGCATATTAAAACAAAATAAATGGCGCAGATTCACACATGATTAACAAGAATGGCTATTTAGTATAAGCTTACTGACACTACCATATTCAATTAACAGAATTAAAGTTGTATTACCAATTAATAAGTACAATAACAAATAGCAATATTTGTAGTTTCAGTGTGTTGCATTAAAGCTTCCGTGGATATTCCAAACACAAAGACATGATTGCTTTAGATCAATACAAATCCATAGAGCTTGGATATTATTGAACACAATTCTCCAAATATTCCGCCAAACTTTCTTAACAGTCATTTTTTACATCCTCGATTTTTCAAACCAAATCTCAAACACAATTTGATAATTATTGAATACAGAAGCAAAAGGCTTTTTATAGTCCTCTGGCCAATTCTCAAAGCTGTTACATGCGCTAACTCGTTATCATTTGCTGCATTGGTTCTTTCAGCAATGGGATACTTTCGCCACATTTTTTGTGTTTCTTAGCAGTATTAGTTCAAAATAGTTCATGGATTTCCAGCCAACAAACCCAATGTTCATATCTGACCACCAAATGCTAAAATTAAATGAGTACTACTATACCAAATCTAAGCTAGAGATTAATAGGCTATCAGTTTACACAATCCATCTTAATCATTCTGATTATACATCCGGAATTAATTTAATACATAAAAGTATAAAATATCTAATAAACAGTTTATTTGTATATTGAATCCAATGTAAACAAAGTCCAGAGATCAGTTTCAAACGATCCTCTAATTCATTTCTATAAACTTGAAAGCCTTAGAGCATGTACCTGGAAATACAATGAGTAGAAGGGGAAGGTTAGCAACAGAAGAGCAGACAACAACAATTTTTGAATTCAAACAGCAAAAATCAACCCAGCTTCAGCTCAGAAACGAGGTAAAAGTCCAGAAATAATTTCAAAAACCAGCTAACTCAGGAACAACTTCGAAATTCCGTTGATATATCAAACAGCAACAATTTTACCACTGAAACTCCTCAAAATCGACTCGAACAACCCATATAAACTCAAAGTTTTCTAGAAACATTCTAAAACCCTTCAGCAATTAAGATTTGAGCTATGAATTGAAAATTAGCTCCTGAAATGTCAAATTCGAACTTGCAACTTCAATGAAGCAGTAACCTTTTTAAATTTTTAGATTTTTCTATTGTTTTTGTTTGTTTTTGGATTTTTCTGTGGTAATCTAAGATCTAAGGAAGATTTTTCTTACTTCTATTGATCTGAATTTCAAATTTAGATTTCAGATCTGTTGAAAAGGTTTTTGGGGGAATTTTTAGGGTTTTCCAACTTGCTATTCAAGGCATAGTGATGCCTTTTTATAGGCACAAACTAGAGTAGAAGGTTATAGAAGACACTCACACTTTTTCCCTTTTCTAATTTTTAGATTTCTTTTGTTCAACCCTTTATTTTTAACTTGTTATTCAAATTACTGCAATTCAAATGCAGAAACTTCAGACCCCATTTGGAATGTTCTGGAAGGTTCTACCTTCATCTACCCTATTTCTATGCCATTGTAAATGCCTATAGTACCCACCCTTACTTGCCTTCCACAATTACCAATTTGGCAAAACATGCCATTTCAGTCCCTAAAATACCCCTGACCAACCCTTAGAATTACTAACCCCAGCTCAATCAGTTGCCCATCACACTAAGATGTATCCCCAAAACTTCTAATAATTGTATTAATACTAACTAAACTGAAGAACTGATTACCCAATTTATGCAAAGCACAAAGCTAATCAGGATGTAAAAAATAAGAAAGACAAATAGCCATGAACAAGTATGAGTCAGCTAACTATAATAGAATCAGAATGCATCAATATAGAAATTAAAACAATATGAGACTGAAAATCAAGAAGGGATGGTTTATCAAAAAGATATTTAACTAGAATCGAATTATGCTAATTGAGACCAAATTAACCTTAACAACTAAGCTAACCACTGACCAACTACGACTAAAATCAAACAAAGCTGAAATAGAAATTAACCTAAATATTTGCTAATTAACTGATGGACAGAATTGTATCGACCTAAACTAATCAATTAAGACGATTTAAACTAAGACTATGACCAACTAACAAACTAAAACATAAAAATTAAAACTAGGCATGTCTTATTGACTAACAGAAGGAACAACGAGAAAAAGAAATTAGACCTATTAATACATGAAATTAATAGAACACTTACTGGGGAACTCACTCGACCTTGGAAAATTCCCCAAAACCCATTTGAATCCGCATAAACCCTAGATTTGAACTCCGAGATGGCCTGGTGAACTTCGACGAAAATTGACCACGGATTGGTGAAGAGGAAGACGGGGAGACTGCCTGGTATCAATTTGAGCTTATTTGGATGATTTTGTGTTTTGGACCCGAGCTTCGAATGCATATTCGAAGCACCTGAGTTTGATTCGAGGGATTTCAAGTGGGGATTCATGATAAGGGAGAGGAGGGGGAGCTACCGTGTTATTTTTGGAGTGATTGGAGGCGGCGGCGCCGCTGGTGGCGGAGGATTTTAGGGCGGCGGGATTAGGGTTCATGGGAGGTCTCTGGGAGATGGAGAGACGAGGGCGATGAAATGGGGGTGGGGGTGGCATGGGAGGTTTGTTCGGACAGTTATATAGTCTTAACCTAGGACGATCTCAGCCGTCTGATCAAGAAGCAACGGTTGAGATCATTCTCTTAAATGGCGTCGTTTGGACTCTTTCAGAGGCGGACCGGGTTGAAAGGAAATGCTATGGGCCGGTCGAGTAAAGGGATGTGGGCTGGGACTCTGTTTCAAGAATGGCCCAAATTTGGGTCTTTCTTAAGACCACTTCTTCTTAATTGCCTTCTTTTATATTTTATACTCTTTTAAATTTCCAATTTAATTCCTTTTGTTTTCCACTTTTTGTATTACTATTTTCTGATTTTGCAAAAATTAACAAGTAAAATAACAATTAAACTAATCTAATTAAATGCCTAAAATTACTTTAAGAATTATTTTGTGATAATTTTCACAATTAAAACAATAGAAACGCTAAAGTGAACTATTTTTGTAATTTTCATGCTTTGTTCCAAAACAAATTAACCCTTAATCAATCCTAAAAGTATGAAATTATATCCTAAATACAAATGCATATTTTTGTATTTTTATATGAATTATTATGCACAAATAAATATGCAATAATTATCGGAAAATAACACCAAAATGCCCAACAATTGTAAAAAAATAAAGAAAAATCATTTTGTTTGAATTTTATGGAAATAATAAATATATAGGGCAAAAATCACGTGCTCACAATGATCCATATTTGCTCGTCCTTAGGGATTTCAGCATGATGATGCTAGAGATGTGACCATTGGAGATGATAGGGTATTGAGGACGTAGGGCCGGATTTGTGTGCCCAATATGGATGGGCTTCGGGAGTTAATTCTGGAGGAGGACCATAGCTCGTGGTATTCTATTCATACAGGAGTCGCGAAGATGTATCGGGATCTTAGACAACATTACTGGTGGCGAAGAATGAAGAAAGATATTGTGGGTTTTGTAGCTCGGTACCTCAATTGTCAGCATGTGAAATATGAGCATCAGAGACCGGATGGCTTGCTTCAGAGGATGGATATTCCAGAGTGGAAGTGGGAGCGGATCACTATGGATTTTGTAGTTGGAATCCCTCGTACGTTGAAGAAGTTCGATGTTATATGGGTGATTATGGATAGGCTGACCAAGTCCGCGCACTTCATTCCTATCTGTACTACTTATTCTTCAGAGGGGCTGGCAGAGATATATATTCGGGAGATTGTTCGGTTGGTGTCCTATTTTCCATCATTTCCGATCGGGGCACTCAGTTTACTTCCCAATTTTGGAAGTCTGTTCAGCGAGAGTTGGGTACTCAGGTACAGTTGAGCACAGCTTTTCACCCTTAGACGGACGGGCAGTCCGAGTGCACCATTCAGATATTGGAGGATATGCTACGCACTTGTGTTATTTATTTTGGAGGGTCATGGGATGATTTCTACCGCTTGTAGAGTTTGCTTATAACAACAGCTACCGGTTGAGTATTCAGATGGCTCCATATGAGGCTTTGTACGGGAGGTGGTGTAGATCTCCAGTTGGTTGGCTCGAGCCCAGCGAGGCTAGGCTATTGGGGACAACTTTGGTTCAAGATGCTTTGGATAAGGTGAAGGTAGTTCAGAAGAGACTTCGTACAGTGCAGTCGAGGCAAAAGAGTTATGCTGACAGGAAGGTTCGAGATGTGGCCTACATGGTTGGTGAGAAGGTCCTGTTGAAGGTTTCGCCCACGAATGGTGTTATGAGATTTGGAAAGAAAGGGAAGTTGAGTCCACGGTTTATTGGACCTTTTGAGGTACTTCGAAGGATTAGGGATGTGGATTATGAGCTTGACTTGCCACCTAGCTTGTCGAGTGTGCACCCAGTTTTCCATGTTTCTATGCTCCGGAAGCATATTGGAGATCTGTCTCATGTTCTGGATTTTAACACGATTTAGTTGGAGGGTGATTTGACTTATGATGTGGAGCCGGCAGCTATTTTGGTGCGTCAGGTTCAGAAGTTGAGATCAACAGATATAGTTTCAGTAAAAGTGCAGTGGAGAGGTCGGCCCGTGGAGGAGGCTACCTAGGAGACCGAGCGGGAGATGCGGAGCAGATATCCTCGTCTATTTGAGGCTTCAGGTATGTTTCTTGACTTGTTCAAGGACGAACATTTGTTTTAGTTGGGGAGGATGTGACGACCCGGCCGGTCATCTCATGAATTATCAGTCCGTTTTCTCCATTTCTACTTCTTATTGCTTTGTTCATCTGTGTTTTAAGGTATCGGGTTGGTTGGATTGGATCCGGATTGGTTAGGGTGAAGTTTGAGACACTTAGTCTCTTTTAAGAAAGCTTAAGTTGGAAAAGTCAACCGGATGTTTACTTATGTGTTAGAGGGCTCGGATATGAGTTCCAGCGGTTCAGTTAGCGTCGGGAGGTTCGGTTAGCTCGGATAGGGTCATCACCCTCCACCTATGAAGACGGGAAAAAGCCAGAAGGCCAATCAGAGTTCGAGCCATAGCACGGCTCAGGGACAGGTCCCACAAACCAATCTACACGATAAAGAGCGGCGACATAAAAAGGTACAAAAAGAATAACGCTTTGAAATTCTCCTTACATTATATACGACAAAAACATTCTCTATCTACAGGCACGCTCTGTGCACGCCGTAGACCAAGATACAAAATAGTAGGAGCTATATTTTATTCCAAGAGGCTACAACCCATTAAGATCGTCCTCTGCAACACCCGCGATGAGTGACCGAGCAACACGCTCGTCCGCCTTTGCTGGAGCCAATTCCTCCGAGAGGATAAAGCCTCTCGCTCTGACTTTCTCGAACACTTCTCTCCGGGATCGACAACGAACATATTACTCAATCCTCTTCTCACGATCAAGGTCTTACCTCAAAACGGATTGGGCATTAGCAAACCCCTTTATGCAAATTGTCATCTCATGATTCGCCCTGGTTCGGCTCAGCGTTGCTTCCGTTCGGGCATCAACTATCTCACCCCTGACCTTCGAGATTTCAGACTCCAGTTTCTCGATAATATCCGCTTGAACCTTGGCGTTATTTCGGGACAAGTTGAGCTAGGCCAAGGCTTGAGCTGGGCGAAGGCAGAAATCTTGGTTGAAGCACTCACCTCCTCCAAGGCCTGAGCCCGCACCTGGCCCCTTAGTTCCTCCCAGGCTGCCCTGACACGGTTCACCTTACCCTTGAGGTACTCCAGGGCCTCTGTCTTTTTTTGTACCTAACATGACAAGGAGAATATAGCCTTAAAAATTAAAAGAAGCAAAGAACGCACTGCGGGAAATTACCTGCTCCATCAAATAACTCTCATAGTTCGAGTTCCGATACGCCTCATATCGTCAATGTTGCAGCTCAACTTCTTTTTCCTTGCAAAGAAGCCTAAGGGATTCTCCCTCATCCCGAACCCTCTGGAACTTGGCCTTTTGACGAAGCAACTCGGACTTGAGCCTATCACAGGCCTGCGCAGGAAAAATTCAAAGAGGAGAGAAAGACGCGGGGTATGAGAGTATTATGCGCAAACTCTCCGCAAAATGAAGATGTCAAGTTTTCCTCCAAATCAGAACACACTCTTTATAATACTGCTCCCGCAACCCCGGAAGAACCAGCTCCGAGCATAACATACTCATTCGAGGGAGCCACTCGCCGAGAAACAGGTACCCCGAGGACAGTCGACTCGAGTGGCGCCCCGTCCTCAGAAAGACGAGCCTGGCTAGCGCCACTAGAAGCTCCTTCTCATGATGAGTCCCGGACCCTCTTGCTGCTACCGTCTCTCAGCTCAGAGGCCGACGACTCCAACTCCTTTCCGGGAAAGTGCTGCCTTGCCTAGAGAAAGCGCCCGATATCTACAAAAACAACGCGTCCAGCGTAGATGAGATGGAAAAATGCCGCCTCAGGAACATATCGGTAGAAAAGAAAAGCTACATACGCACATACCTTGATGATCCACTCCCCACCTGATGCGAGACATAGCTCGCCACCTGCGTTCATCACAAGACGAATGGGTCACCAGCCTCCGAACCCAGCCAGGCAAATCGTGAACTTGGATCGGCGCCCACGAAGTTGCTGCAACAAAGGAAATAATACTGATTACTTGGCCAATTTTTGCTATGAACAAAAACCGAAGGAACGCCAAAGCGTCTCACTTACGTGCGTAATTCCACCCTTCGGGGAACGACGAGAACTCCACAGGGACAACATCGGTCGTCCTAACTCAGACAAACCAACTGGCCCACCCTCGATCTCCACTTTCATCATCGTTAACAACGAGGGGCGTGGACGAGCGATCCCTCAAGGTTAGAAGTCCTCGATGGTGGAAAGGCCGATACAGCCTGATGAGATGGTCAAGCGTGAACTCAAGTCCGGCCTTCTCCGTAAAAAATCTCATTATCGGCACCGTTCTCCAAAGCAACGGGTGAATTTGTGCCAAGGTAACCTGATACTTCGAGCAAAGGTCGAGCACGACCTTATCTAGAGGTCCAAACGCGAAAGGGTACAAGTAAACGCTCAAAAACCCATCGACAGAGTCTGCGATGCCTTCGCGAGGGGAAAGCACCCACAGTGTCATCCCCTCTCTCCACCTACAGTATTGCCTCGCCATCTCCAGGTATTCATCTCTCATCAAGGATGCCGTCTCGAGAGCAAAGACCTTTGACTCTCCAACACGGGGAACGACATTCCCTGCCCTTTGCCTTAACGGTTCCGAAGTGGTCGCCATAATTGAAACAAAAATAACAAAATAAAGCAAAGAAGCACGGATGTTTTTCGCACTTTAGAAGATAGGGAGCCCTATGCCGAAACGAAAGAACAACTGCCCAAAAATAGTGAAGTCTTGCGAAAAGGTCGAAGCCACCCCTCTTATACAAAAAAAATAGCGGCTAAGTCACCTGCCAGATGTAATCCCCCCAAAGTCAATGGCCTCGACACGGGTCGGTGGGTCAATACCCGACCCAAGAAACATCCTCCAACAGACAACCAAGCTCGAGGATCCACACGAATTATCTCTATGCTCCAGGTGGCATTTCACATTTAGAACCTCCGTCCACCAAGAAGCAGGGTCACAATGGGCTCCATGGCACCGATGCCATACGCGAGGCGCATGCCCGGGATTGCAATCCCTTCTCTGGAGAAGTAAGCCCCGGAAGCTCTGATCTCCAAAGCTCGACGAGGCACCGAGGAAGCACCCCGCACATAGGCAAACTCCTCGAACGGGAGCCAACCTTACACTCTTTGAAAGAGTTATCCACATCAAAATCAACAGGACCCACCGAGCCGTCCAAGGATGACCTTCATCTGGGGCATCGTTTCCAAAGGCACCAAAATTTGATGCAAGATCTCCAAACGAACCAACAGGCCCCGACAGCTCGAGCCTATCCGGTCGATCCCGCATCAAGCCGGAAAAATGAGAAGAAAGAAAGTAGGAAAGAGCCTTACCAATCCGTTGGGGACCGAAACAAGCTACAACGGCCTACAAGTAGTATGAGGCATTTAAAAACCCCAAAAAGAGTGAAAGCAAACAAGCACCAAAGGAAAAGCAGAAATCTATCTCATATGGACCAAAAGGGACCATTTACGCCCAGACCAATAAGATCTCCAGGGTACCCGAAGACGACCTACATCCGGAGCAGCGCCTTCAGAGGCTCTGGAACCCAATGCGCGATCTCTAAATAACTCGGGAGACCTTTGCGAGCACCAGCCCATCAGATTGACCACAGGTTGTCCCAAGAGACGACAATGGGATCGGAACGAGCCATATCAATCGGCGAAAAATCAAAGCGAACGCTCACTTCTAAAATTAATATCAACGATCAACAACATAAAGGAATGCATCTGAAGAGCCTCGATGAGCAAGAACGCGTAAGAAAATAGAGCAAATTCGAAAGCAGAGGTCAACAAAGTTCATTTCTCATTTATGAAGTTTACAAAATACAAAAATCCCCGAGGGGTCACAGTGTTCGATTAAGAAGCCCTGGAGGGACATCACATACAAAGTACGAAGGCCTATAAAGGGTTCCCAATACAGATGCGACAAAAGAGAGGATACATGAAGAAAAGACCTAAGACCTACGAGGACATGCCTCCGATAGTCTCGCCCCAGTCCCTCAAAGTAGCACTTCAAGGACGAAGACAGAAAAGAAGGCGAAGGGAGTAGGAAGGGATGAAATAACACAATAGCTCTCCGAAGCTTGAGGACCCTCATTGACAAAGGAAGAGTTGGAGAGACGATGGGACGAGCAATCCTCGATCCCGCTTGTACAACTGCTTCGAATAATCTCCTTCGAGCATCGAGCCGTGCAAACTCCTATCTCAGGACGAAGCTACACTTTGGGCCGGGGATAAATGTGATCAGCGGTGGATATTCCGAGCCCCTTTTAAGTAGCGGTACATAATCCGAATAACCATCTAAGCAAAGGTGAAACCAACTCTCCTCCCATCATCATTTCGAGCCAACGGTAGCAGCAGAGGCCAACACATATGTTTACGTTCAATAAAGGTAGACCCGGTAAGAGGCTTCGATGTAGCCTGAAAGATTTCCCCCAAACAACCTTGAGATAGAAAGCTCCCATCATGGTGATCAAAAACAAAAGAAGATGATGGGAAGGAAGAAGCAAAACACACCAGCGAAAGTGTTGAGGTGAAAGATGTAGTGCCACAGAACGCCCTCATTTATAGGGGGAAATAACACGATCATTGATGCTCTACAAGATTGACCAACGGGTATAATTATTACCTTCTTGAAAAAATGAACCAGCGGCAGCACTTTTGCCTCGATGAGCGGAAGCGACAAGACATTGAGTATAGATGTACAAAACACACCATCGACTATTAGATATTGTGCCCCGATCTGAATTGCCATCATAGCATCGCCGAAAGGAGCTCGAGGGGTCGAGCGTCAGAATCATTTCCCATCACTTCGTTATGAGAAACGCGGAGACTATCTGTACGCGGTGAAAATCAGAAAAGTTGATTTTCGCTATCAAGACAACTTCAGAAGCCTTCCTCGAGACCCCGAGGATGGATGGCCACGATCGAGTCCTCGGCCTCAGGGCTCATCGAGGTCCGAATCAAAGGAAGCAGGGCCTGAGGCTAGTGTGAGAGAAGATGTCTCCTAGGCACATGGTTGTACCTGACAGGGCCGGTCTATCTGTAATCTACTGAGATGATGTGCGATAGGCCATCCCATCTTTCTACTCTTGTAAATAATATATGCATATTTTATTGAATCCCCTCACCTATATAAGGGGGACTCACCCCACCTTGTAAAGGACTGATGTTGCTCCACTTCTCCAATAAGCAATAATATCTCTCTCTCTCTCTCTCTCTCTCTCTCTCTTCTAAATTATCAGTGTTCTTCGACCCCGAGGCCGCCCTAGCATTTTATTGTTCTTTATTTGTTCTTCGTCATTTAGCTCAATATTGACAGTATAAAGCCTTGTATGCATATATTTATCTGTTATACCCTTCTCGATTACCCTCGATAAGGTTACCTTCGATAGGCCCGAGGTAGGCTCAAGGCCTGGCCCCGAGGTATCTATTGGCTTGTCCTAAGCCTGGGAACATCCCTGACTGTTTTGATTATCGCTTCGGCTAGCTCAATCTTTACTGTTTTACTCCATGTTTAGCACTATTCACCCTCTCAAACTAGCTCGAGAATAGATCATGTATTTTTAGAATTCCATTTACAAATTCAATTGTTGTTACCATTTTCACAGTGAAAAGGGCTATAATTGCAAAGTTATTCCAATTATAGCCAAAAGGTGCCAATTTGACTATTTATGAAATAATATTGGACTCAATAGAACCATAATAGTAATATTAAATCAAGACAAATTCTAAATTCATTTGTGATGCAATTTTACAATTATTTATATGAAGAAAATATTGAAAAAAATTAATTTAAAGATGTAAAAATTATGGAAAAATACCCATTGATACTAATGCATAGTTTTAAAGGTATATATGCATTTCAAAAATACTATATGGAAAAATTGGGTATCAATATTGACCCTCAGACCTACGCGATTGCGACCCTGTTCACGCGATCGCGAAGACAAAGCGCGTGACCAGCTCCTGCCTCATTTCCTCTTTGCGAACGTGGCTCAGCCCACGCGTTCACGATTTACTGGTTCCTCCAGCTTACATGATTGCAAACCAAAACTCACGATCAAATAGAACAAAATCTCAGCTGCCCAAAATAAGCCTACGTGGTTGTGGATCTTCCCACGTGATCGTGTATAAGAAAACTAGGCCTGTAACACCAGAAAACTTCAGTAGACTTTAGCAATCTTCCAAGTTAAATTCCACTCCGATAACTATCCGAAATCCACCTGAGGCCCCCGGGAACTCAACCGAACATACCAACAAGTCCTAAAATATCATACGAACTTAGTCGATGCCTCAAATCATATTAAATAACATCAAAACTATGAATCACACCACAATTCAAGCCTAATGAACTTATGAACTCCTAACTTCTACATTTGATGCCGAAGCCTATAGAAACCTATCAAATCAAGTCCGATTGACCTTAAATTTTGCACACAAGTCATAAATGATGCTATGGACTTATTCCAACTTCCAGAATAAAAATCAGAGCCCGGTAACCACAAAGTCAACTCTCGGTCAAACTTCTCAATTTCCAAAACTTCTTATTTTCTAACTTTCGTCATTTCAAGCCAAAATCAACTACGGACCTCCAAATCACTTTCCAAACATACTCCGAAGTCCAAAATCACCCAACAAAGCTATTGGAACCATCAAAATTCAATTCTAGAGACATTTACATATAGGTCAACATCCGATCAACCTTTTTAATTTATGCTTACAACCTTGAGACTAGGTGTCTAACTTATTCCCAAACATCCCCGAAACTAAACCAACTACCCCGACAAGTCACATATCAATAATTGAGCATAGAATATGTAGTAAATGAGGGAAGGGGACTACAACACTCAAAATGACCGACCGATCATTACAATCATATGTCTTTTACTTTTATCTATTTACTGTGGAATAGATAGAGAATTTGGTTACCTATACTGTTTGATGGACTTTTAGTTTCTATCAGGACATCTATAGGAATGGGAGGTAGTTTGGAATAACTTGAAAATGTTTAAGAGAAGAAAGCGAATGCAGCCGCATATGATCTAGTTTCAAATAGTTATATCTCCGAATATATAATGGATTGAGCTGTAAGATACTCAAATGAAAGCACTTTGAGTCTAACTTTAGTTACTTCAAAATATTTGTCATTCAATATTCCTACAAAAAGTTATTGCCTTCTTTTTGAAAGGTATAAGAGCATCAATCTATTCCGCGAAAAATACCCTATCATGATGTGCCCTGCGACGTGTTGCCCAATGTGCCATGCCAAATTTGGATCAGATAGGTAAAAGTTAGAGTTTCTATAAAACCCTCTTGGCAGGGGGTGCCATGCAACGTATGGCACTACGTGGCAGGTCAAATTTTTAGCTTGTGGAAACTCCTGTATCTTATAAGTTACTTTTGGGAGAGAAAACCTAGTTTTTCTACAACAATTTGGAGGGGGTTTTCATATAAAAAATGACCTAAGGCTTCCCAATCTACTTAAGATAAGATCCCTACTATGAATTCAAATTAAAAACTTTAAATTAACATTGTTTAACACCTAAACTTTCTAAAATTCTCGATTTTCAGCAAGAATTTGATAGGGATTTTCAAGAACCCAAGACCAAAGGTTTCTAAGAGTAATATCTAAGGTAATTCCTTTGTGCTATACTATCAAAATTAGAAACTTGACAGCATATTATGATGCTTGAATGGTTGGAATGGTAGAGTTTATGGGTAAAAATAATATAACCCCATTTATGACCAAGTAGAACCTAATTTGGTAAATCTGATCGATGTTAATAGTTGGGCTTTTGGTTTCAATCCCTAATTGTAAATTCTTGAAGGTTTTGACTACTCAAATTTGTTGGTAGAAGGCAGTCGATTCAGGTGAGTTAAAATTTCTTTCCCAAGTAGAGGGTTTGATCATAATGCGCATAGTAAATTGCTTCTTTACTTTTCATAATCAACTATAAATGCCACTGAAAACCCTCTATGACAGAAGATGACTAGATAGTATGACTTATTCTTATATATTTGCTTATGTGCAATTATTTTCTTACGTAAAGTTACATGTGTTGCTTAGGCCTTTAGTTCAGATTTACAACAGAAAGTGATTAGTTTCTATGTTATGTTATGATTTCTTATTTATGTGTAATTACTTATGTTGTTCAGACTTTTGGTTCAGATTACTATGTTTACATTCAGAAAGGGAGAAGTATCCAACCTCCCCGAGCATGAGTACCACGGTTGCCTGGGTTAGATACCTCATACTTGCAGGTGCTAACGCGCTCATATAGATTGAGCTTGATCTTTGAGCTACTCGATGGCTCCATATATGGGTTGAGCTTGAGTAAGCATAATCATAGGCCATACTAACGCGCTCAGATGGGTTGAACTTTATTGAGCTACTCGATGGCTCCACATGCGAGTTGAGCTTGAGTGAGCATAACTAGAGGGCCCATAATAGCTTTAGCTATCCCTGTGCGCGTTCCCATATGCTTAGGTTCGCAGGGCCAGTATGTGCAAACTTTTTAGAGAAGTTATTTCTTAAAAAGTGACTCAGCTTTCAGTTAGCTTTTTCTTATACTGATTCAGCTATCAGTTTCACTTTTCAGTTACCAATTGTAAATTCAGTTTTCAGAATCAATCTCAGTTTGCAGATTATCCAGTATTTGCCATGTGAATTGTCTGCCCTACTTGCTGCATTTTTATTATACTTAAATAGATCATGCTTGTCTTGTTCTCCGCTTAGGGGTTGTCAACTAGACTTTTTGGGTATCCTTTGGTAGTACTTAGCTCGTTTGGACCTGCAATGTCGTGTGATAGGCATTAAATTTATACGTGACGAGGCATGTGGCTAGGAGCAGTTGTAGTTGATTGAGTTTATAAAATGTTGACTATTCTCAACAGTGTTGGTATCCTTTTTATAGTCTTTAATTATCATTTAACTTTTATATCATTCCAGGGGTATGTTCCATAGAGTTATGTATTCGGACTTACAGTTAGAGGCTTATAACATTGCTCGTGGATTTTGTTATCAGACATGTTAACATTTATTTTAAAATTTACTTTTCAATTGACTATTATCATAAGACTTATTTATAAATTTCTTGGCTACTATATACAACGGTGATCACGTGGTCACAAGGGTAGTCAACTGACCACCGTTCGTCGAAAAATTACATTGTGTATATATGTAAAATATTATATTTTAGAGGTATATAACACATACAGAACACCCTTTATTGGAATTTGTTTTACTTCTTTCAAATTTGAATACCCTGGGAAAAATCCTAGCTTCGCTACTAACTATGTACAACTGATGTTTTATACATCAGTGCCACACAAGAGGGGGTGATTCGTATGAGGTCCAATTTTACCTGCACAGATTATAAAAGGACTTGGTTCTTCTATGTGTTCCTTAAACTACTATTGCAGAAATAATAAATGCGGAAAGTAAAGAATATAAGTATTTTTACATGGAAAACACCTGACTCAAAAGGTAAAAAAACCACGATCTACTACTCAGTAGAATTTTCCCCAACACTTCACTAAATCACTCAGCCAAAATAGCATTTACAAAAACTCATTGTAAACTTAAGGATTACCTCAAGTCCCGTTGTGGCAACCAACCTCTAACTGTTGCAACAACTTCAAGTTAACTCTAACTTAAATACTTAGAGTACCTAATACCATTGCCTCTAGATAAAGCTAAAAGGTACAGTTTGAAAACCACCTACAACAATGAAACTAGAATAAAAGATAGGCAGTTGGAACTGGTTCTTCTATCTGGTTCATATTGCTTCTGGTTCGCACACTTGAATCACACAAGAATTGCATGCAAAATGCCATGCTATTTTGTTCTCAACTCATGTTTAACTTCAGCTTTTGTGCGTGTCTGTAAAGTGAGAACATCCTGCGATTTATAGAGTTAGTAGAATAGAAAATAACTAGAGTCTCAATGCTATACTCTTCCATGGTGGAAGAGTTCTTGTTATCCTCAACTTCTAACTCCTCATTTATCTTGGATAGTGTTCTCTCCAAGTAAGGAGTCCTTCTCCTTATCAATTATGCAACCTTTTCGATCAGGAGATATCAGATATAACAACTTACGCATATCTCCCTCATGTGCATCCTTTGTACTTGAATATGTCTATGTCTATGTACATTGTTGATGGACCCAGTTCATGCTTGAGTTCCTTTGTCAATCATCAAAACAAAGGTAACTTGGGCCAACAAATTCCCCATTTTTATGATGACAAACTCAATGCTTTTCATAAGCATAGGCTCTATTTCAACTTAGCTCAACATCAACAAGGTTAGAATAATTTTTCCTTTTTAAAGTCATTAATCGTCAAGGACTAGGTTTATTAGGTTTTAAACATCACGGTCCAAAGTAAAAGCACAAACCTATCTTTCCCCTTTTGGCATCATCGAAAAGTTGCATAATTATGTGAGTAACCAGGTTTTAGTAGAAATTACTCATGATCATTGGGGCTACTTCAAATGCAATCATGGATTCAAGCATCATCTATCATTCTAAGTATATTAGTCATCTAAGAAATTTCAACAAACATTTAGAGCAAAAGGCGATGAATTTTGTTGATTGATAAGATCCTACCACAAACCATAAAATAAAATAACAACACCGGATCATGATCAAAAGAAACAAAAAAAAAATCCCGAACTGGGTCACTGATTGATCTACACTAGGCTAGGAGGCTTAAGGCTGGGAAGGACCAGGTTCTTGGTTTTTTGGCTTGGGAAAGTTTCAGCATATCGTGAAGAATGCCATCATTCTTCTCCTTTTGTTTTTCCAACTCAGCTCTGAGAGCATATCTCTCAGTCTCCACCTCTACCAACCTCTTCTTTAGCCTATCAATCTTAGCATCCTTAGCCCCACTTTCTTGCATCAAAGCACACACTTTGTTGTTCACTGGTACCTTTTTGGCTGAACCAGGTTCCTTAGGAGTGGTTTGGACTTCATAGTCACAATCAGTTAGAGTGTTTTCTCCAAAATGATCCTTACTTGTACCAATTTTTCATTTCTTGATGGGTACCTTGAAATGTGCAAGTAAAGCCGTGAGAATAAAAACACAAGGTATGACATAAGTTTTGGTGCCATTCAGAACCCTATCAAGAAGCTAGATGTCAAATCCACGCCAATTGATTTGCCTCCCACTGTCCAAACATTCCATAAGGACTAGGTCCATAAATGTAGCCATTTTCCTCCTTTTCTGCCTTGGCAGCACACTTTTGTTAACAAATTCGAACAACACTTGTGGGGTGGTTACATCTCAATTTTGTATATAGCCTTGGGTTTAAGTTCCTCTTCATTGTCACCAAAGTTTCTACTAATGGCAAGGGCAGTAGGGAGATTCTCTAGACGTGGCCATTTGAGCTTCTTATAATCGTTGTACCTTTCACCAGGTACACATAAGATCTCTCCCAGTTCTTTATTATCAAAAGTCATTGTCACCCCCTTGACCACACAGGTGACCCTACCATCTTTGATCTCACAGTTTTCCATGATTCTCAGTTCTGGCTAGCCTTCCATCAATTTGAAGGACCATGTCCTTCCAACCTTGTAACTGTAACTTCTCCAGCAGCATTAACATTTCTTCCTCCTCAGCATGTTCTCTTTCAAGATGGTTCTCTTTCCAAATTTAACCATCTTATCCTTTCTCAGCATCAGAATCTTCTTCTTCTTCCTCTTCTCTCCATTCTTCTTCCTCCACAATTTTCACTTTTCTTGATTTCACAGCATACCAGGTTCTGTTAGCTAAAGTGGATGGTTTAACGGACTTTGTCTTTGAAACAGACTTCTTTGTGGAAGTTTTGGATTTCTTAGCCTTAGGAGTTACAACATCTAATTCTTCTGTCCCATCTTCATCCTGAAGGATCAGGTCCATCTCATCAATTTCAATAGCCTTAACATGCTAAACCACCTTCTTCTTTCCTTTAGCAGCAGCTTTTCTCTTACTTTATTCTACGGTCTTTTCCAGTTCAGCCACACTTTGCTTCTTCTGACTCCTTGTAACTCTTCCTCTTGTAGGGGGAGTCTCTACAGGGATAGAAGAGGTAGCCTTCCTCTTCTTGTTTGCCCTAGCAGCGCTCGGGGTTTTAACTCCTAAACTTCCTTTGTTCTTTGGATTGTAATTGTTAGTCACCCTTTTCAGTAGGTCTGCGAGGGTTTCCTGTTAAATAGAACAGGTTCATCAACATCCTTTCCTAGTCGAACCAACCCCTCAGCAGCTTCTCCAGACCCACTTCCCCTTGTTTCTCTCACTCTCCTCTACTCTAGCATATTCCTCACCCCAAACTACCATAGCTCCCGATTCTTTAGTTAAGCCAACAAGAGTGGGTGAAGAATCAACTACTCTTTATCCCATACCCCTCACAGTACTTCGAGCACCCTCACTCTCTTTTTCTTTTTTCTCTTCATTTTTACCACCAACCCTTCTAGATTCAATAGTTTCAACACATGCCACAATTCCTACCAGAACAAACCTAGTCTCCATATATGTATCAACCTTATAAATAATTTGAGGAGTAACTTTAGGGTCAGATATTACATGTTCTGTCTCAAAAGAAACCGTTTCTTCCCCCTCTGTAGCAAATTTGAACTATTCATCAGATTTCTGGTGTTCTTTTTCCCTACACGCTTTTAATTTTTCATTTATTTTCTTGATTTGACCTCTACCAGCGACAACCCTTACATTACGAGCCATAATTTTTACCTTGTGTGTTACGACCCAAATCGATGGGCCATGACGGGCACCAGGTACCTTACTCAATCGAGTACCAATATAATGTATATTTCTTATTACATCATCATATACACGTGACATACGGGCCTAATAGGCCAACATGATCATTTATAAACTCAAAACATAGGTCGACAAGGCCGTATAATCTTTCACGTACAAGACATATGTCTACAAGCCTCTAAGAGTACATAAATGTCATAAAGGTCGGGACAGAGTCACGCCATACCAAATAATGCACGTCTAAATCATACTAACCAAACAAGCAACTCCGAAGCAAATGGAGTGCACCAACATCTTCCGCTGAGCTGATAGCCTACTTGGAGGACTCTTGACCTGCCTATCGGGACCTGCGGGCATGAAACGTAGTGTCCCCAGGAAAAAGTAAATCCAGTACGAATAATGTATATATATTTGTACTGACGTCCCTTTTGCCTGGGACGCTGTGTTTCATGCCCGCAGGTCCCGATAGATAAGTCGAGAGCACTCAAAGTATGCTATCAGTTCAACGAAAGATGTTGGTGCACTCCATTTGCTCCGGAGTTGCTTATTTGGTCAGTATAATTAGGACATGTATTGATTGGTCTGGCAGGGACCTTACCCAACCTTTTTGTTAAGTGTGTACTCTTAGAGGCTTGTAGACAGATGTCATGTATACATATACTTGTATGGCCTTGTCGGCCTATGTTTTAAGTTTGCAAATAATCATATTGGCCTTATAGGCCCATATGTCATGTATGTAAGTTTTTATATCAGACTGGGTCGATCTATGTCGAGTATTTCCCCATGTTTTATTCTACTTATCTCACGATATCCTCTCTGTCTCAGATACCTATGATAGTATCATATTAAAGATATGTTACGTAGGTACTAGGTTGAGTAAAGTTCCGGGTGCCCGTTGCGGCCCATTGGTTTGTGTCGTGACAAAAATGCATCATGCAAGGCCTCGGCAACATTTTTAGGTTCAATAAGAGATAGAAAAGCATCCAAAGCATAAAGATTCTTCAAGGAAGATCTGGTTTTGATTCCAGAGGTTGGATCAGTAATTATGTTCTCAAATGGATGAGAACCAACTCATTTCCCCTAGATGTTCCTTCAATGTTTTGTTGCTGAGGAACATGTTCATGGACAGGTTCCCTCTAGGTTTGAGGATGAATTACTCTCCATTCAGTTCCCCCTGTCAGGTTGCCTTGGGTAGAAGAACCTATTCCATCACTTGTTCCTTCCTCTGGTGCAGCTTCAGTCTGGGTTGTGGTTTCATTTGAATTTCTTACCAGCCCAATTGCTTCATCTTCATATTCCTGCCTCTCAGAAAGAATGCTAGTTTCATCCAGAACCACATTTACACTTTCATCCACGCACATATTTCTTTTGTTATAGATCTTATAAGCTTTACTATATGAAGAATATTCCAAGAATACTCCCTTATCACTTCTGGGATCAAACTTACCTAGGTAGTCTTTACCATTATTGTGCACTAAGCACTTGCATCCAAATGCCCTAAGATGGGATATATTTGGCTTTCTCTTTTTAAGTAACTCATAGGGAGTCTTCTCAACAAGTGGTCTAGTCATGCACCTATATATAATGTAACATACAGTGTTCACAGCTTCTGCTCGGAAACTTGGAGGCAGTTTACTAGAAAGGAGCATAGTCCTAGTCATTTCTTCCAATGTCTTATTCTTTCTTTCAACTACTCCATTCTGTTGTGGAGTCCTAGGAGCAGAAAAATTATGATCTATGCCATGCTCATCACAAAATTCAGCAAATTTAGCATTTTCAAATTCAGTACTATGATCAGACCTAATTGATGCAAGTTGATTACCTAGTTGTTTTTGAGTTTTTCAAACGAAAAAAGTGAACATGTCAAATGCTTCATCTTTCGATGTTAGAAACAGTGTCCCATTAAACCTAGAGTAATCATCAACAAGTACTATAACATATCTCCTACCACCTCTTATCAAGGTTCTCGTTGGTCCATAAAGAACCATATGGACCACTTCCATCGTTCTGGAGGTACTTACTATTTTCTTGCTTTTGAAAGAGGATCTTACCAGTTTCCTTCTTGCACAAGCCTCACAAACTTTGTCTTCCTTGAAATTAGTGTTAGGCAGTCCTATCACCAAGTCCTTTGAGACTAGTTTGTTGAATTGACTTAGACTGGCATGTCCAAGTCTTTTGTGCCAAAGGAGGTGATCATTATCCAACACACTTAAACAAGCGAGTTCATTATCTAAGAGTGTGGATATATATATATATATATATATATATATATATATATATATATATATATATATATATTT
>MU738237.1:208762-223763 GCA_026770625.1 Nicotiana glauca
ATATATATATATATATTGTTCACTTTTTTCCTGTAAAATTATCTTGTTAGTGATATATAAGGTTAATCACAAAGCATTTTATAGAGGTGAATGAAACCATGTTACCTCTATCACATAATTATGATACACTTAATAAACTGTACTCTAGTCCATCAATCACGTAAACACTCTCAATAAAGTGAGAGTCACTCTTACTTACCTTGCCAACCCTAATGATTTCACCTTTCTTCCCATTTTCGAAGGAGACATTACCTCCTTTAAGGTCCTCAAGTGAAAGGAAATGATTTTTGGTTCATGTCATATGCTTTGAGAAACCGCTATAAGTGCTTCTTCATAATATTCTCCAATAGACATAAGTTCTTGTTCATCATCATCATCATCATCATCATCATCATCATCATCATCATCATCATCATTATCTAAGGTTTCATCTGAGTTATCTCCCTAACCAACGGCCATAGCCTTTGTTGATCCTTTGCTATTGCCTTTCTTGGGTTGATCATGTTCCTTCTTCCTATTCCTTCGTTCACCACTTTCCTTCTTCCACTCAATTTTCACAGAGGATAGTTCTTGATGTGGTGATCAGTCTTTCCACACTTGTAGCAGCCATCATTGGTTTGTTTCTCAGGAGCTTTTGCTTTGCTGTAGCTACCACTTCTTGAAGAACACTTTCCTCTTCTTAGGTATTTCTTGAAATCTTTGGTGATCATGGCCATTTCATCATCTTCCATATCAGAACCTTCAGTGATTGTGAGAGCCAAACTTATTTCCTTCTTAGGTACATCCATCTTCATGGTTTGTCTCCTAAGTTCATAGGCAGTAAAATTTTCAAACAATTCATCCAGAGGGAGAGTGGAAATATTCTTTGATTCCTAGATGGCAGTGATTTTTCTTTCCCAAGTGATTGGCAAAACTCTAGTCAATATCTTTTACCTATTCTTCTTCGGGAATAATCCTTCTAAGAGATTTCAGTTCATTTATCAGTGTAGTAGTAAACCTTGTATACAACTCTTGTATAGTTTCTCCTTCCTTCATAGGAAAGCTCTCATATTAAGTGTACAATAGAGTTCCTCTAGATCTTTTCACCTGAAATATTCCTTCATGAGCCACTTGCAGTATGTCCCATATTTGCTTAGTAGTGGTACAACCTTGGATTCTGCCGTACTCATCAGGACCAAGTCCACAAACAAGCCATTTCTTGGTTTTAGCATTCTCCTCCGACTTTCTCAAGTCTTCAGCAGCATAATCAGCTCTTGTCTTTGGCACATCTACTCCTTCAGCATTTTTCTTCATGGTAGCTAATGGATCATATGTGACAATGTCCCATAGCTTGTAATTCTCTCCTATAATGTGATGTCTCATCCTGTTTTTCCACCAAGAGTAGTACTGGCCATTAAAGAGTGGTGGCCTAGCAGTGGATTGCCCTTTCCAGTTTTCAGGTGGTGCACGCATGTTGATTTACTCTTAAGGTGTAAGCCTCTTCAAGGATAACCCTGTCTGATACCAATTGATGTTTTATACTTCAATTCCACACAAGAGCGGGATGATTTGTGTGGTGTCCAATATTCGCGTGCACTGATTATAGAAGGACCCGGTTCCTCTATGTGTTCCTTAACTACTATTGCGAAAATAATAAATGCGAAAAGTAAAGAACACAAGTATTTTTACGTGAAAAACACCCGGCTCAAACGGTAAAAAAATCACGACCTACTACTCAGTAGGATTTTTCCCAATACTTTACTAAATCACTGAGCCAAAACATCATTTACAAAAACTCTTTGTAAACCTAAGGATTACCTCTAATCTTGTTGTGGCAATCGGCCTCTAACTGTTGCGACAACATCAAGTTAACTCTAACTTGTATACTCAGAGTACCTAATACAATTGCCTCTAGATATAGCTGAAAGGTACAATTTGAAAACTACCTACTACTATGAAATTAAAATAAAAAGATAGGCATTTGGAACTGGTTCTTCTATCTGGTTCATGTAGCTTCAGGTTCGCACACTTGAATCACACAAGAATTGCTTGCAAAATGTCTTGTTATTTTGCTTTCAACTCACGTTTTAACTTCAGCTTTTGTGCGTGTCTATAAAGTAAGAACATTGAGTTTCTTTGTCAATCTTCGAAACAAACTTCGGTTGGGCCAACAACAACTCAGACTTTCAGTTAGTTAGAATATGGCTTGCTCGATAAGTAAGGGAGGTTGAGCGCTATTGTGTCCCATCGCAGTTTCGTGTCGTGGCAAAATGTTTATATTCTTCCAATTACACAATTCTTATATGTGAATCTTTTAAAGAGTTGAAACTATATATCCGGGTATATTTTCTTTTTGCAAAATGTTTTTATAACATATTTCCAATTAACTTCGTTCAAAAAAATTTCGAACCCATGTACTAGTATAGAGATTGCATAATAAAGGTACAACTTGTAAGGCCAGAATCAAAGACCAATATAGAGCCTGACGTCTACAAAAGAAAATTGAAATTCCCATAAACATTTAGTAGACAACTAAAGAGATGAGAAAATAAACCAATCATTCTCAAACATATTTAGTAGACAAGTAACGAGAAGAGAAAATAGCTATCATTCACCAACTCAGCTCTATGGCCCAGGAAATTCAATGAATGGAAGAGTGAAAACATGCCAATCTGTGTGAGCCAAGAGGTGAATGACTCGAGCGGAACAGTTTGGGCCCTAAGTAGAACTAGCCAGCAAAATCCTTTATGAGTCTATTAAGTCTAATGTAAGGAGCACATTTTATGATTGAGATGGTACCATCGAGGGGTGTGGTGTGATGGTTGAGAACCCTCAATTCTTAACCAGATCTCTCAGATTTTGGATCCTCAATAAGAAGAACTTCTCCACAAGAAGCATTTTACCACATTCGATAGAAGATAACAAAGTTAAACTGTTAATGAAGTAACATATCTTGTAAAATTAAATGCATTGATTTTTAGCTTCTTAATTTAGGCAATCCTAATTGCACAAAACATGGTAAATCAACAATAGCTTACCCAGGTAATCCCACAAGTAGGATTTGAAGGGTAGCATGATGCGGATGTAATTGCACAAAATATGGTTAGTGGTAAAATTGGATATTTGGTAATACAGTATGTAAGTTATACATAGATATGAGGTGTAGAAAGAGCTATCTATGTAGACATCAGTTTTACAAAAGATCCAATTAATTCCTTTGAACTCCTATTGGAGCATATAAAGATCCACTAATATCATCTCATTTCTATTCTCCATGTACTGTTAAACTAGCTATATATTGTGTATTATGAACGATTTCTACATAAGGCAGTTATACACATATTATATATAACAAAATATTGTATTTTCACATGTTAGAGTTTCGTTAGGTTTGTCAGCAGTCTTTGTTGTATCCATATTGGTGTTTTGCATAGTTTTGTAGTATTTGTCCTTTCACCTATTTGTTGTGGTTATTTTTTTTCTGGTATTTTTTATTGTTACATGTCTTTTCTCTTATTTCTTTTCTGATATTATTGCCTTTCCTGTTGAGCCGAGAGTCTCCTGGAAACAGCCTCTTTGACCTTTTCGGGGCAGGAATAAAATCTGCGTACACTCTACTCACCTCAGACTCCATTAGTAGAATTTTACTGGGTATGTTTTTATTGTTGTATTGTACTTTAACATGTTATTTTTTGTTTAAACGATTATGTAGACATTTATTTTGATAAATTCTTCTTCAATTATTTACGTACCCACTTGAAGAGTAAAAAAGATGGTCAATACTTAATAATCACAATGCACATAAACATCTTAGCTGTAGATTACAATTGCCTCTTCAAAACGTCCATTCAATCAATCCACCAATCAAAACGGAATAAAAGTAAAACAAATAAAAAGCCGTAATAAAAGGTCTACATATACACATCAAGAAAAGTAATACTCCTTACGTTTCAATTTATGTGAACCTATTTCCTTTTTAGCCTGTGCCAAAAAGAATGATCCCTTTCCTTATTTGGAAACAATTTACCTTTATGCAATGATTTATAGCCACACAAAATAAAGGTGTCTCATTTTACACCACAAGATCAAAAGTCTTCTCTCTTTTCTTAAACTCCGTGCTCAGTCAAATGAGTTCACATAAATTGAAACAGAGGGAGTACGTAAACTGAACCAAAAGTTCAAGCATGCTTGATAAAAAGCGGACCGGACCACAAGGGTCTATTGTACGAAACTTTATTATATATTTCTGTAAGAGATTATTCCTATGGCTCGAACTCGTAACCACTTGATTACATGGTAAGAATTTTTTCAGTTACGTTCCTCTCTAAGCATTCTTTCATCTGCTGGACTTTCAAGTGAAAGCAGCTTTAACCATTCAAACGTTCGATGACGTGTCCCGATTTGTTTCTTTTTGTTCTCCTTCGTCTCTGTAACATCCTTATAATTATGGTCATTGATCATTTCCTCTTTCATATTCATATTGGTGCTGACTCTGTTTATTGTAACAACTTTAGAATTAGGAACTATTTCAACTGATTTGCAGCTTCCAGGAAATGCCCTTTTCCTCTGCTTCTTTTTCTTGCTTAATATAATCCTCGTTGTATTATCATTGCTCGAACTGCTACTGCTACTACTCCTGCTATTTTGACTTATGAAATCCTTGTTGCATCGAGTTTTAAGATCTTGTAATGCAATTTCTGGTGTTTTCACCAACCCAACACGAAAATGACTCCACATTTTCGGCTTTGGGTTAGGTCTACTGATGTTTCTGTGTATGATCTTTGAAAATTGAACCTGGGTTGTCGGGCTTAGTTGAGAACGAAACTGGTTTCGAATTCCATGTGCGCTGTAGGAAAACAAGAAGACATTAATTTTTTTTTTATTTTTTTTTTCAAAAATCTACTCTTGCTGCATATATCATTACTCATCATGATGACAGATAAAATGTAATTTAATCAAATAATTCTCATAACTAAAGCTATTGTAAATAGTTTTCTAAAGCCTCTTAAACTATCACATTTTTGTCAGTTTCCTAATTAAATTATTCGATGTCCCCAAAATCTCCCTAAACTATATTACCCTTTATATTAAAACCCCCCTCGTTGCTGAGTCGGCATAATGTATGTAAATACTCGCTTGAAAGCGCATGGCAGCTAAAAAAAGCATCAAAATGGCCCACCTGATAGAAAATAATAACTAATTAGTCTAACCCTCTTTCAAATTAATTTTTAAAAAAATATTCTCCTTATTCAGTATATCCATCTTTCTTCCTCATTTTTTTCACTAATCTTCCTTATGTTTTAACCTTTCTTCTTCACTTTTCACCTTCTTCTTAACCTTTCTTCTTCACTTTCCACCTTCTTCTTAACCTTTCTTCTTCACTTTCCACCTTCTTCTTCTGCTGCTTCATTTTTTAACCTTTTTCCTTCGGTTCTCCGTATGCATTTCCTCTAAAAAAAAAACTTCTCCCTCTCTTGTTTCCTTTGAAAAGATTTATTCTCTTTCTTGTTTTAGTCTTCTTTCATGTCTTACATGCATTGTTAAAAGAATGTCAACTTAAATCTTCTTATTAAACTCAACACCTTCTAGAAAATAAAGTTAAATCTCTTAAACATTTTTTTTATGTAATTTGGAATTACAACATGTAATTGCTTGCCAATTAATTTTTTATTTGCATTTTTTATTGGAGAATTTTTAGGAAATGCAACAGTGTATGTCTTATTTATATTTTACAGTGCTACAAAGTGAATATAAATAAGGACTCATTAATTGGAGTCTAGCATAAATCACAATCACAATTAAACTTAAAATTAGCAAAGTACATTATATATTATTTTTGCCAAAACTCCTAGAATTAATCAATCATTCGAGAATCATGAGTAAACTATATAAAAGAATTGTGCAAACCAGAAGTTAATATAGTTCGACAAACGTACCTTTAAAAGTCCAGTGTGTGATTTTAATATATAGTGAAATATAGTGTTGGGAGATTTTGGGGACACCAAATAGTTTAAGTAGGTAACTGACAAAAAAATGATAGTTTAGGCAGGTTTTAGACTGAGTTAAATAGCCACGTGTATTGCTACATAGCACACTTTTAGATAATTAGGAGCACATGCTAGACGCACCTCTAAGAATGCAATGAAGGGGTTTTAATATGAAGGGTAATAGAGTCAGGGGGACTTTGGGGACATCGAATAGTTTAAATAGGAAAATGACCCCAAAAAAAAAAATTAATAGTTCAGGGGAATTTTACTCTCCAAAACGACATTTAACAAGGAGCAGAGAGAGCATAAGGTTATTGTTACCTTATTTGGTGAGAAAAACTTGTCGAGGAGGAGGATTCAATAGAACCTCGTTCATTACATGTAGCTCCGCCCTTGAAAACATTATTGTTATGGTTATCACTTGGCAAACATTGTAGAGGCAACATTTGGCCTTGGAAGAAAACTTCATCAGCAGTGCACATTTCTGAATCTTTCAACAAGGAACCATCGCACGAGCAGAAATCAAACTCTTCTTGTGTTAAGCTTCCTCTTGGAGATTTTTCATCTGTTTGGTTCTCTTCATTTTTAGGCAGATCGCGTAGCGATAATGCTTCTTCTTCCTCTTGAAGAACAACTCTCTCATCCTTTTCAGTACACCTAGAGTTCAGCCACATTTTGTAAGTAAATATAAATTATGGAAATGAAGGAATTAAGTATGAACCAGGAGACAAATAGAAGGTACTATAATTACTAAATGTACAAAAAGAGCAGAAACAGAAGTTTTCTTGTTTGCAAGTGACGACTACTATTGACAATTGGGGTTACAAAAATAGCCTTTTTATCAGAGCGTGGTTGGTCCTCTTTAAGTCTTTAATGTTTGGGCATATTGCATGGATTTGGATGGAATATTTAAATTTGAATGGAATTGAACTACTACACATATTTGGTAGGATATTGTCGTTTTCCAAAGAAGATTACACCATAAATCTCAAATTCTCTATGGACACTAGTTTTATATGTGACAATGGCACACAACCACCTCCATTTATGAACTAATCGGCAAATTGTATGGTTTGATGGAGATAATAATACATTTAAGAGGAATATCGTTTGGCAAGTTTAAAGAGTTTAAATTATATACATTAATATTATAAAGAAGTTTTACGCTATTGAGTGTTAAATAACATGTTATTACAGGAGATTTATCCTATTTCATATTTTACGAGGTGATGTTTTGTTATAACCAATTATGTGTACCTCTTGTTGCAGGTAACTTAACTTGATCAAATAAAAATAATATACACTATGAGATCACAGAATTTGAATTCAAAATTTAATATTCTCATATTTGCTTTATGAATGGTGAAGGGGTATTTGGTTAGGTGATATTGAATATATGGGACCAAGTTTAGTTAATGATTTTGTGATGTACTGCATTATGTGTTCTTTTCCTGGTGAATTGTATTGAATGTTTTTCAGGGAAATCTTGTGATTCTAAAATCTGCATTAAATCATGTATGGTTATTATTAATTGGGAATGTCTTCTCTAGGCCTGCTGGTCAGAGAATGTATGGCCCTATGTCATTCCTCTCATCCTATACCGCAGAAGGCTTCTAAAGGGGCCTCAAGATTTATTTTTGGTTTTTCACCTCATATTTTGTATTCGCATCGAAGCATCCACTTATTTGGATTCTATCACGACCCAAAACTAGTATGTCGTGATGCCCCTAGCGTGGTACTAGGCAAACAGGCATTTATGAATCAACTCCAACAATTATAATAGAAAATGAATTTTTAAGCAGTTTAAATAGTGAAAACACCTCTTAAACAGGATAAAAAAATCCAAAACACAACGCGGAAACTCTCAACATCGGGGTATCACTGAATATATGAGCATCTAAATATCAGAAGTTGGGGAAACATATTGTCTATCATAATCCGACACTAAATATAATAAGTGAAAGGATAAAGAAAGAGAAACAAGGTGTGCGAAAACGCCGAGCAATTACCTCGAATTCTCCGAAGGGTCAACTGCACAATGAAGCAATACCCACCGTGTCCGAAAATACCTGGATCTGCACTCGAAGTGCAGGGTGTAGCGTGAGTAAAACCAACACAGTGAGTAACAATTCTAAATAAAGAATTAAAAGTAGTGACAAGCTTTACAATTATAGTTCAATTTAAGTAATCTCAAAATAGGAAAGTAGGCATGCTTTCAAGTTCGACAAGTTAAGTACAATCAGTTACTTCATGACAAGTTTAAGCGAAACAGAGTATAATATCTTGCAGAAATTTTCAAGACAGTGATGCATGGCAGCTAACTGCAACAATAATGAGGTCAAATGTATCCTCTCAGGTCAACAGTCACTCAGCCCTCCCATTCAATCGGCACTCGGCACTCGCACTCAATAGGAACATGCGCTCACTTGGGTGTGTACAGAATCCAAAGGGGCCCCTTCAGCCTAAGCGCTATATTAAGCCAATCATGGCATAAATCAATGAAACACACTGTGTGTGTATATATATATATATATATATATATATATATATATATATATATATATATATATACGGCTCGTTGTGGCATGCAACCCGATCCACACATATACAATGATAAAGCTCGTTGCGGCGTACAACCCGAACTACATATATACATATATCACTTACAGTTCGACACTCGGGCCCCAACTCAGTCACCAACCTCTCTAGTCTCTCGGGTTCTTAGAAATCATGAAAATCAACCCAAACAGAAGTGATGTAATATATCAACAAGGAACAAAAGAGACTGAGATATGTATGCAAGTAAAATGGAGACTGGGTACAACAACAATTTAGTAGACAATTTAACATGTAACTTGGCCTCTAAGGGACACTTCAGTACCAACACATTGCCTAAGCATGATTTCTAAGAGAACTTGTTGCTCACTTACTATATCACATGAAGAAATTACTGATATCAACAAATTAATCATCTATACAGTTTCACGGAATGGACCAAGTCTTAATTCCTACGGTGCACGCTCACAGGCCCATAACCTAGCATGTGCATCACCTCAAAACCAATCATATGACACAATATTCGGGGTTTTATCCCCTCAGAACAAAATTTAGAACTGTTACTTACCTCAATCCGAGCAAATCTCTACTCCAACACACCTTTGCCTCGCGAATCGGCCTCCAAATGTCCCGAATCTAGCCACAAACAGTATAATACAATCAAGATGGGCTAAAGGAATAAAATTCACTAGAAAATACGAACTTATTAATCAAAAATACGAAATCGGCTCAAAGTTGGCCCCCAGGCTCAAGTCTTGAAATCCGACAAAAGTTACAAAACCCGAAAGCCCATTCAACAATGAGTCTAACCATACCAAAATTATTAAAACCCAACACCAAACTGTCATCCAAGTCGCCAAATCAAACTCTCCAAGTCCTTATCCTCAAACCCCCAATTTACACCTTAAATACACACTAACGAGGGGGATAATCAATGAGGAAACAAGATTATTGATAGAAAAAAGAAACGAGCACAAGGGACTTACCTCAAGAATCCCCTCGAAAATACACTCCAAAATAGCCTTTGATCGAGCTCAAAATGTTAAAATGAAACCAAATCGCGAACCCCAGAATTTATACATTCTGCCCAGCACTTCTGTTTCTGCGAAAACTTAACCGCTTCTGCGACATAGAAGAAATGACCTTTCAACCGCATCAGCGGCTACTTCCGCTTCTATGGTCCCTCATCACGCACCTGCGGACTCGCTTTTGCGAGCAAGAAATTCGCTTTTGCGGAACCAACTGCCTCCTCAACTTCTGCTTCTGCGCAGGAAAGAACTTTGCACCTGCAACCTATGCCTATTTCCTTACTGGCCGCTTCTACAGTACCCTTTTCGCTTCTACGGGCTCGCGCCCGCGATACCACTCCGCAGGTACGATTACACCAGAATTGGTGACGTCCAACATTCCTTCAAACCACAATCGATCCATTATAACCACCCGAAATTAACCCGAGGGCCCCGAGACCTCAACTAAACATAACAACAAGTCCTAAAATAGGATTACGAACTTAGTCGAGCCGTCAAATAACCTTAAACAACATCAAAAATACAAATCACACCCCAATTCAAGCTTATTGAAACTAAGGAATTCCAACTTCTACAAACAACGCTGAAACCTATCAAATCACGTCCGATTGACCCAAAATTTTACACATAAGTCACAAATGATACTACGGACCTACTCCAACTCCCGTAATTGGATTTTGACCCGATATCAAAAAGTCCACCCCCGGTCAAACTTTTAAAAAATCTGCCATTTCATGTCTAATTCAACTACGGACATCTAAATCAGAATTCAGACACACTCCTAAGTTTCAAGTCACCCAAGGAAGCTAATAGAGCCATCAAAAATCCATTCCGGAGTCGTTTACATATAAGTCAACATCAAGTAAACCTTTTCAAATTAAGCTCCCAACCTTGAGAGTAAGTGTCTCAATTCATTTCTGAAATCCTTCTGGACCTGACCGACTAGCCAGGCAAATCACATAACAGCTATAAAGTGCAAAATGAGCAGTAAATGAGGCAACGAGGCTACAACTCTCAAAATGACCGGTAGAGTCGTTACATCCTCCCCCTCTAAACAAACGTTCGCCCTTGAACGAGTCTAGAAACATACCTAGAGTCTCAAATAGGTGTGGATATCTGCTCTGCATCTCCCGCTCGGTCTCCCAAGTAGCCTCCCCAATTGGCTAACCTCTCAACTGCACATTCACTAAAGCTATATCCTTTGACCTCCACTTTCAAACATGTCAATCCAAAATGGTCGTGGGCTCCACATCATAAGTCAAATAACCATCCAACTAAACCATGTTGAAGTCCAAAATATGAGACGGATCGCCGACATACTTTCAGAGCATATAAACATGAAATACTGGATGCACGCTCGACAAACTAGGTGGAAAAGCAAGCTCTTAAACCACATCCCCAATCCTCTGAAGCTCCTTAAACGGCCCAATATACTGAGGTCTCAACTTGCCCTTCTGTCCGAATCTCATAACACCCTTCATGGGTGGAACCTTGAGCATAACCTTCTCCCCAACCATGTAAGAAACATCACGGACCTTCCTATCGGCATAACTCCTATGCCTAGATTGCGTTGTGCGAAGACGCTCCTGAATCAATTTAACCGTGTCCAAAGCATCCTAAACCAGGTCAGTACCCAATAGCCTAGCCTCACCCGGCTCAAACCAACCCACCAAAGATCTACATTGTCTCCCATAAAAAGCTTCATACGGAGCCATCTGAATGCTCGACTAGTAGTTGTTGTTGTAGGCAAACTCGCGAACGGTAGAAACTAATCCCAAGAACCCCCAGAATAATTGACACAAGTGCGCAGCATGTCCTCCAATATTTGAACAGTAAGCTTGGACTATCCGTTCGTCTGAGGGTGAAATGTCGTGCTCAACTCAACTTGGATGCCCAACTATCGTTGAACGGCTCTCCAAAATTGCAATGTAAACTGCGTGCCCTTATCTGAAATGATAGACACCGGCACACTATGAAGGCACACAATCTCTCGGATGTAAATCTCAGTCGACCGCTATGAAGAATAAGTAGTACCACCTAGAATGAAGTGCGGACTTGGTCACCCGATCCACAATCACCCAAATAGCATCAAAACTTCCTTTAAGTCCCCGGGAGACCAACTACAAAATCCATGGTGATCCGCACCCATTTCCACTCTGGAATCTCGAACCTGTGAATCAATCTATCCAGTCTTTTATGCTCATACTTCACCTGCTGACGGTTAAGGCACTATGCTACAAACCTTACATTATACTTCTTCATTCTTCTCCACCAATAGTGTTGCCTCAAGTCCTGGTACATTTTCGCAGCACCCGGATGAATGGAGTACCGCGAACTGTGGGCCTTCTCAAGAATCAACTCATGTATCCCATCCACATTAGGCGCACAAATCTGACCCTGCATCCTCAATACCCCATCATCCCCAATAGTCATGTCTCTGGCATCACCATGTTGAACTGTGTCCTTAACGTCAAGCAAATAGGGACCATCATACTGGCACTCTCTTATGCGATCATATAAGGAAGACCGAGAAACAACACAAGCTAGAATTCGACTGGGCTCCAAAATATCCAATCTCACAAACTGGTTAGGCAAGGGATGAACATCAACCGCAAGCGGTCTCTCACTAACAAGAATGAATGCAAGGCTACCCATACTCACTGCATTACTACTCAAGGCATCAGCCACCAGATTGTCCTTCCTGGGATGATAAAAATAGTAATATCATAGTCCTTTAGCAGCTCCAACCATCTTTGCTGCCTCAAATTTAGATCCATTTATTTGTACAAGCGATGGAGCCGTTGATGATCTGTAAACACCTCGCAAGACATGCCATAGAGATAATGCCTCCAAATCTTCAATGCATGAACTATGGCACTCCAAATCATGAACAAGGTAGTTCTTCTCGTGAGGCTTCAACTGACGCAAATCACATGCAATCACTCTACCTTCCTACATCAAGACACCCAATACCTATCTGAGAAGCATCACGATACACTGTATATGATCCTGAAGCTGAAGGCAAAACTAGAAGTGGAGTTGTGGTCAAGGCAGTCTAGAGCTTCTGAAAGCTCTCATAATACTCATCCGACAACCTGAAAGGAGCACCCTTTTGGGTGAATTTGGCCAAAGGTGATGCAATAAATGAGAAACCTTCCATAAAGCGTCGATAATAACTAGCCAAGCTAAGAAATCCCCGAATCTCCTTAGCTGAGGACGGTCTAGGCCAACTCTGGACCGCCTCCATCTTCTTTGGATCCACCTGAATCCCCTCACTGGAAACCACGTGCCCCAAGAATTCTACTGAACTGAGCCAAAACTCACACTCGATGAACTTGGCATAAAGCTTCTCCTCCCTCAATCGCTACAACACAATCCTCAAATGTTAGGCATGCTCCTCCTAGATATGAGGATATCGTCAATGAACACTATAACAAAAGAGTCAAGATAAGGCTGGAACAGAGTGTTCATCATATGCATGAATGATGTTGGGGCATTGGTCAGCCCAAAAGACATCACAAGGAACTCATAATGACCATAACGGGTCCTAAATTCTGTCTTTAGAATATCTGAGTCATGAATCTTTAACTTGTGATACCCAAACCTCAAATCAATCTTAGAGAACACCCTCACTCCCTAAAGTTGGTCAAACTGATATCAATACGCGGCAAAGGATACTTGTTCTTGATTGTGAATTTGTTCAACTGCCAATAATCAATGCACATCCTCATAATACCATCTTTCTTCTTCCCAAA
Source organism: Nicotiana glauca (assembly GCA_026770625.1). NCBI lineage: Eukaryota > Viridiplantae > Streptophyta > Magnoliopsida > Solanales > Solanaceae > Nicotiana > Nicotiana glauca. The sequence continues at coordinate 222,068 of MU738237.1, forward strand.
CAATGCCGGTGCACCCCAAGGTGACATATTAGGCCTAATAAGCCCCTTATCAAGGAATTTCTGAAGTTGCTCCTTCAATTCCTTCAACTCAGCTGGTGCCATACGATACGGTAGAATAGAAATAGGCTAAGTGCCCAACACCAAGTCAATACCCTGTCGGGCATCATGCCTAGAAGGTCTACAGAAAACACATCTGAAAACTCTCGCACCACTGGAACATAATCAATAGTAGGAGTATCAACACCATCATCCCTCACAAAGTCCAAATAAGATAAACAACCCTTCCCAACCACCCGTTGGGCCTTCAAAAATGAAATTACTCTGTTGGGAACATAGTCTAGAGAACCTCTCCATTCAATCCTTGGAAACCCCGGCATTGCTAACGTCACATTCTTAGCGTGACAATCTAGAAAATAATGACATGGAGACAACCAATTCATACCCAGAATCACGTCAAAGTCCACCATAGTGAGAAATAATAGATCAACTCTAGTCTCCAATCCCCCAATAGTCACTACACACGACTGCTATATATGGTCCACAACAATAGTATTGCCTACTAGCGTCGATACATAAATAGATGAAACTAAGGACTCACTTGGCATATCTAGATAATGAGAATAATACGATGATACATATGAATAAGTGGAACTAGGGTCAAATAATACAGAGGCATCCCTGTGGCATACTGACATATACATATGATCACTGCATCTGAAGCAACAATATCTGGCCTGGCAGGAATAGCATAGAATCGGGCATGGCCTCCATCTGATTGGCCTCCCCCTCTAGGGCAACCTCTAGCTGCCTTATCCCCACCTCGAGCTGGCTGGGTAGGCGGTAAAGTAACTTTTGCTGAAATCGTAGTCTGGCTCCTTTGCTGAGTTGGATATCCCAAAAGGCAGGGACAATATCTCATGATATGATCAAGCTCTCCATACTCAAAGCAACCCCGATCTGATAATGGTGGTGGGGACCGAAGGGAACCCCGAGCACCGGGATAACTACTAGAAGGAGCCGGCGCAGTTGAACACTAAAATAATGGAGCACAGGACGAACTCTGAGCTGGAAGGGTACTGAGAGATGATTGACCCTAATAAGAACTGTATGAACTATGGCTGGATGATGCACCACAATGAACTGTACGAGCCGTCTGAGCATGCATATATGAACAATCCCTGTAGTGGTGGAACTGACCCCCAGAAAGAACACCGCTGAAACCACCCGATCCACGAGGCCTTGGCCTCCCTCTAACCTCGCTTCTGACTGCGGACCATCTCTATCTACCGAGCAATGTTGACCACCTCATCAAAGGTAGCACCAAATACCCTCCCCGAGTCATAAGCAACCGCAACTGATATGTGAGGCCATCAATGAACCTCCTAATCTCGACATTTACAAATCAACTCCAAAATTTAAAAAAATGGATTTTAGGCGGTTTAGATAGTGAAAACTTCTTATAAACAAGATAGAAAATCCAAAACACAATGCGGAAACTCCCAACATTGGGGTGTCACTTAGTAATTGATGTTGATACCCAATATTTTTCTATGTATTTTTATACCCCAAAAGTAAGGCTGTATGGTGGGCTGGGCCGGGACCGGGACCGGACCGGGCCCGCGGTCTAAACGGTCTAAACGGGCCTGGCGGGCCGGTCCTAGCGGTCCTGGGCCCAGTGGTCCTAAAAGCCCGCGAC
>MU738237.1:240935-277746 GCA_026770625.1 Nicotiana glauca
GATGATTGTCAAAAGGCTTTTGACAGAATCAAGGAATATTTATTAACGCCGCCAGTCTTGGTTCCACCCGAGCCAGGGAGACCCCTATTGCTTTATTTCCCAGTATTGGATGGAGCATTTGGGTGTTTTTTGGGACAACATGATGAAACCGGAAGAAAGGAGCAAGCCATTTGTAACCTCAGCAAGAAGTTTACCCCGTACGAGGCTCGGTATTACTTATTAGAACGCACATGTTGTGTTCTAACCTGGGCAGCTCAAAAGTTGAGGCATTACTTCTGTGCCTACACAACTTATCTCATATCCAGAATGGACCCATTAAAATATGTCTTTCAGAAGCCCATGCCTACTGGCAAGCTCGCCAAATGGTAAATCCTGTTAAGCAAGTTCGACATTATTTATGTTACCCAGAAGGCACTCAAAGGACAAGCTTTGGCAGATCACCTCGTCGAGAATCCTGTATGAGGAGAATACGAACCTCTAAAGATGTATTTTCCTGATGAAGAGGTAGCTTTCATAGGAGAAGACATTGCAGAATCCTATGATGGTTGGAGAATGTTCTTCGACGGAGCCACAAATTTCAAAGGAGTCGGTATGGGAGCGGTCCTAGTATCAAAAAGCGGTCAGCATTACCCAGTATCCGCCAAGCTCAGATTCCCGTGCACCAACAATATGGCCGAATACGAAGCCTGCATCTTAGGGCTCAAACTGGCGATTGACATGAACATTCAGGAACTATTAGTGATCGGAGACTCAGACCTACTTATACATCAGGTTCGAGAAGAATGGGAAACCAAGAATTCCAAGATACTCCCTTATCTACATCATATATAGGAGTTGAGGACGAGATTCAGAATACAAAATGAGTTCGTTGATACCCTAGCCACTTTATCGTCCATGATCCAGCATCCAGACACAAACTTTATTGATCCCATCTAGGTCAAGATTCACGACCAACCAACTTATTATGCTCATGTCGAGGAAGAAGCCGACGGGAAGCCTTGGTTCCATGATATCAGAGAATACTTGACAACAAGAGAATACCCAAAACTTGCCAATGCTACTGAGAAATGCACGCTCCGGAGATTATCCAACAACTTCTTTCACAACGGAGGAATCCTGTATAGGAGGACTCCCGATCTGGGATTATTAAGATGTGTCGAGGCGAGAGAAGCAACCAAACTACTGGAGAAAGTGCATGCAGGGACCTGCGGACTGCACATGAATGGTTTTGTTTTGGCAAAAAAGATACTCCGAGCAGGGTATTTTTGGATGACTATGGAAACAGACTGCATCCAGTATGTCCGGAGGTGCCACCGTTGTCAGATACATGCAGATATGATAAAAGTACCTCCGAACGAGCTTACTGCAACAAGCTCACCATGGTCGTTCGCCGCTTGGGGAATGGATGTTATTGGACCAATCGAACCAGCCGCGTCAAATGGGCACAGGTTCATCTTAGTGGCAATTGATTACTTTACCAAATGGGTTGAAGCAGCATCCTACAAAGCGGTGACCAAGAAAGTTGTAGCAGATTTTGTCCGCGACCGTATGGTTTGTTGGTTCGGGATGCCAGAATCAATCATCACCGACAATGGTTCTAATCTCAACAGTGACCTTATGAAAGCAATGTGTAAAACATTCAAGATTAAACACAAGAACTCTACGGCTTACAGACCATAGATGAATGGGGTTGTAGAAGCAGCCAATAAAAACATCAAGAAGATACTGAGAAAGATGATTGAAAGACAAATTGTCATTCGCCGTATTGGGTTATCGTACCACAGTCCGCACATCAACTGGGGCCACTCCCTATATGCTGGTTTATGGTACAAAGGCGGTCATTCCCGCCGAAGTAGAAATCCCCTCCTTGAGGGTCATACAGGAAGCAGAGCTAGATGATGCAGAATGGGTAAAAAGTCGCTACGAGCAATTATCCCTTATAGACGGAAAGAGAATGAATGCAGTTTGCCACGGTCACTTATATCAGAATAGAATGTGCAGAGCTTTCAACAAAAGAGTTAAACCAAGGAAGTTTACACCGGGACAGCTGGTATTGAAGAAAATATTTCCATATCAAGATGAAGCCAAAGGGAAGTTATCTCCCAATTGGCAGGGTCCGTACATGGTTCACCGGGTTCTAACTGGAGGAGCCCTTATTCTTGCAGAAATGGACTGAGAAGTTTGGCCGAAGCCGATCAACTCAGACGCAGTAAAGAGATACTACATTTGATCACATGGTTTTCTTCATGATGTAATTTGAACTACGCCTAACCTGATTCCCGTTTAAGAGGGGATACGTAGGAAGCCCTATGGGTTTGGTCACATTTTAATAAAAATTCCACTTTTCCCCGATACTGGAACTGGGGCAGAATTTTGAGGAGGAGCCTTAAAATTCCGAAGTCAATTTATCAGTCTCTTTATCAGCGTCGACCCAGTAAACTGGGGAAGAATTTTGAGGAGGACCCTCAAAATTCTGGAATCGATCCACGTTCAGTTATTCAGCACAACCGTCAGCAGCACCAGCCCAGTAAACTGGGCCAGAATTTTGAGGAGGACCCTCAAAATTCCGGAACAAGCGAGGTTGTCGTGTCTTGAACCACGTTGCAGTTGTTGGTTCATCCAAAATAAAACCATTTTTCAAATTTATATTTACTAAATCATGCATAAATATCATTCGCATCGCTGTTGTTTAGCAACGCCACCCCCAATGATATGTGACGTCAAGGGCCAAGGGATACGAACTAACCTTTCCCCTCTACAGAACTCACGATTTTTCTTTGCATGCAGGCACCCCAGGTCACAAATTATTGAATACATTCACACACTCGTGCCCTTTAGGAGTGAGGAACAACCGCGCATCCGCAAAGTTACTATCTATACCTAACATCCCCAGCAACCACGATATCACAATCAGCTGTCAGCTAAGAAAATTTCATTACTATTCACTCTTTACATTTTCTGCATTCTTGCATAAGGCTAATTATCTGCCTTTCGAGACTAAGCTCTGTCTCCACCTGCATTTCATAAGGCTACCTTCCTGCCTTTCGAGGTTAAGCACTTCCTCCATCCTGCATAAGGCTACCTTTATGCCTTCCGAGGTTAAGCACTACCTCCAACCTGCATAAGGCTACCTTTCTGCCTTCCGAGGTTAAGCACTACCTCTATCCTGCATAAGGCTATTTTCTGCCTTCTGAGGTTAAGCTCTACCTCCATCCTGCATAAGGCTACCTATCTGCCTTTCGAGACTAAGCTCTGTCTCCATCTGCATTGCATAAGGCTATTTTCTGCCTTTCGAGGTTAAGCTCTACCTCCATCCTGCATAAGGCTACCTATCTGCCTTTCGAGACTAAGCATTGTCTCCTGCATGGCTGAAATATCGCCACTTTTTATTCTTCGAACGGCTGAAATATCGCCACCTGCAATTTAAATTCTCGCTCTGGCTGAAAGATCGCCATCCTTTGCATTCATTTGGCTGAAAGATTGCCACCTTCTCATGGGCTGAAAGATCGCCAACCTATTCAAAGGCGTCATAGTTCGGAGGCACCATATGCATAGCCCGAGAACATCATTTCATGGCCTGCGAATCTTTACTTTATGCTCTTCATGGCCCGAGACATCATAGTCTGAGGACGTCATCCTAACCGTCCAAAGGCAGCATTCATGGTCCAAACGGGAACTTGCTTCATGTTTAAATCATGCGCAAATATACACTACGTCGTTCATTCGCAGGTACTCCGTCTAGCAAACGGCCGTCTCAGCAGGAACGCTCCCGCTCCGGTTTTTTGCAACCTGTTCGACTTCGTAACCTTTCTCAAACTAGACCATCGCGTCCATTTTTTCCTAATCCCCATCATTGGTTCCTGAACTATATATGGCATGATTTCTGTAAAACCAGGGATATGTAGGCAGCTCAGAAACCAGAGCGCGGTCAAAATTCTTTCGCAATCACCAATTCCAATCAAAATTGGCCATCTTATCTTTACCCGACAACTTTTTCATCCTACTCGCGTAAAGAGGGACAGCTATTGATACCCAATTTTTTCCTATGTATTTTTATACCCCAAAAGTACTTTCAAATAGCATTCATATGCATATATAAGCGTCCCTAAAGGTTTTAGTATTTTTCCCAATTTTTAAAAAATTTTTAAAATTAATTTATTATCTATTTTAACAGTATAAAACCTCAATAATTATTCCAAAATTGTCCTTTTTGTGATTCAGTTATTTTCCATCATTATATTTACACCAAATATAATTAAGGTGATTTTTGCATATTTTTTATAAATTTATTCGATATCTTTTAAGTTAAATTGTTCAAAATTGCAATTAATGCCTATGTTATAATTAACCACATTTTATAATTATAAAATTGCTCTAGATATTTTTAAATTAATGTTTATATGTTATCAATTAGTACTGTATTTTCAATTAATTTTAAAATTATTTTTAACTATTTTAATTAATTAAAAAAGGGAAAAGTGGCTATTCAAAGGCGAGCCTATTTCCACTTCAATTATAACCACATTGAACCCCATTTCAGACCAACACATATCCCAAATTTACCCGACCCATACCTAATTCATTAACCCGGTCCAGCTTTGATCTGATCTGAGCCATTGATCAAATGAGATCAACGACCCAGATTATCTTTCCTAAATTAAATCTAACGACCCCCCTTGACCCCTCATTTCTCATAGAGACTGGTCTCTCTCTTGGTCTTTTCGTCTCCTCCTTCTCTCTAGAACCTTCTGGTTCTTCTCCGATCATCTTCATCGCCTCTCCGGCCATCTCCATCCTCACTTCTCTCGACCACCAGTCACCACAGAGCCTTGTCTCGTTGATCTTCTATAAGTTTTGAGGCTCCAGGGATTTCCACCATGCGAGATGGTCACTGGAAGCCTTGCTCGTCTTATCTCCGGCCTCCTCTCCGATAGTTTTCAGTCTGATGGTACTATGTACGCCATTATTAACGAGTTTCACAGCCAGGTTCCTTACCTCACTGATTTATTGCAAAACCCTAATTTTTGCCTAAATCTCGTAATCTCTGTCTTTTTTAAAAAGATTTTCAGCTTATTCATTATGCTTTACACTACTCACTACTCGATTTCTTTGATTAATTCAAGTATTTCAATGTTCTATTCTTCTTTTCAAAACTAGGGTTTCCGAACCCCTTTCAAAATCACTATATCTTCTGCTTCTTTTTTTAGTATTGTGTGCTTATGCCTGTATTATGTGTTTATGTTTGGATTATGAGTTTGTTTGTGTGGTTTTCTGGTTAATCCGAGTTCTATGCTTTAAGTTTTACTAGGGTTCCGGTCTTCTACTGAACTTGTGATTTTCCTGCTTATGGTTCTCTAACTCTTACACATATTGTATTTTACAGGTCTAACTGTTATTCTACTGATTTTTGTGCATCTCTTCGAATCCCTGATTTGTATGTGTTTTCCTTAGAAGTTCTTACACTGATTTTTGAATTATTTCCATATTTGTGAAATTCTCTCTATACTTAGCACTAATTCCCTCTGATTTTAGTCTCGTCCGTGATTCTTTGACTAATTTTCAGAGTTAATTTATAGTTTTTTTAAACCATATTTGTGCTCTTAACTATGTTTTCAAATATTCAGTATATGCTTTCCTTACTTGAAGCATTATGTATCTGGNTTACCCTCTCTTTAGCATAACACGAACAGAATTCATTATTCTGAACTCTCTCTTACACGAAAACATACTCAATGCTTTATCTTGTTCCTACATAACCTCTCTCACTTCCCTTGTGACTACTGGTTACTCCATTGGTTTAAAACCCAGGCTGAACTTAGGCTACTTTGCTGTTCTGCTATTCTTTACTCTACTACTTGCTTTGGTCTGCCTGTTGTTACTCACTTCTTTGCCTACTCTGCTGCTCACCTCTCTGCATACTCTCTACATATTGCTGCTCACTTCTCTGCACATTATTGCTCACCACCCTGCATATTATTGCTCCCTACTGCTCTGCATTACCTTACCTTCAACTGGTATGTCTCCTATTTGATTTACAGCTTCAAAGCAACATGTTTTTATTTGTATTGCACTTTCTCTTGTTTCTTGTATGCTTCTAATTATGGTTCTGCTGTTTACATTGCAATTAGCATGCCTCTTTGCTAGTTCATTGATATGATTACCCTTCTCCCAATTCAGCATGTCTCCTGATTTTGATTAATGCATGTCTCTCCTGTCCCTTAGTCCAGTACATGACCAGCATGTAATCCTGACCCCTTTTGGTTGAAACTTGTTTGAATGTTTAAAGCCCTGAAGTGCTTCTTTTGATATCTATGTATGTGTAATTGTGTTCTCACATAGGAGTTACTTGCCCCCATGTCCCTTGCCCCTGTGTGTGTTTGTATTCCCTAAACATTGTGTGATACTCTAATCAAATTTTGTTTCACTCACCTTCCTCTCATACTCTTCTGTTGTTTTCTTTCAAAACTGGTTCTATATGGATCATCTTTCAACTGTTTTTAACTCAAAACTGGTGCTTGGTATTGGCCAAGGGCCCCAATGGGCCCTCAGGGAGGTTTGCCGCACCCAAATCTTGGTAAAAGGCTGTGAAACTTGGAAGAAGAGAGGTTGGAGATTTCGGGCCTGGTTGAAGGCTCCCTATATAATAACTTCTTATTTTTTTAACTACTGTAATTTAATTATCTTGGTTTGTAATAATTTGTAACGAATGATTGGGGTTTATAGTGAAATGGGGGACTATGCATGCTTAGTTTAAGGGTTACGGGTAGAAAGCATGGTTGTAGGGCTTTATTTGTTTGTGCAATAGACATCATGCATAGGACATGCATCTCACAGGATTAGAAATCATGTTTTTGGATCTTTTACTTTCAGTTTGTTATTATACTCACTTCGTAATCGCAATTAGTTAATAACCAACGAACTACTGTTATAAAGATTGATGTTGCATCCTCACTAGCATTTAGATATCATGTTTTAGGACCTTTATGTGCATTAGATATCATGTACTTAGGATTTTATCCCATCTGAGTTGCAATCGTTTGAACGCCCACTAGTTTTTTTTTTTTTTAAATTTAACAACATAAGTCTGGCTAACAGTTTCTCTTAAAAACTGGAAATCAAATATGCATGTTCACTTCCCTTTTGCAATCAGGCAATGTATATGACGCCTAGGCAAGCTTTAGGACCTAATAAATCGATTAATCATGTTTTCACCTGTTTTAGACTATCCAACCTCTTTTAACTGTCCGAACTTGTTTCTCATTTTCGCCTCTCTGAAGTCCGCTTTGTTTTCCTACTAAACTTCTGTCCTATTTTTTTATAATCATATAATCTTGCATCTGTTCTGTTATGTTTTCTACTGGGTAACCTCTCCTAGCCAAAATCGTGCTATTTTTTTTACTTATAGAGTACTGCTTCTTTAGCACTTCTACTATATATTTTCAAAGCGTGTCTCAAAGTGTTCTTTACTAATTCCTAAATTGCCATATACTTACCGCCATTTCTTTTACAATTCTGAAATTTCGATCAAATTTTCTGCTTTCTGCCAAAACCTATCTTCAATATTCCTGTTTTAAAACTCTCATTTTAGACCTTAAATGTGACTGAGACGTGCTAATTATATGCTATCTATGGAGGGTTTCTTGAGCCTTTTATTTGCTTTTTTGATTCCTTTACGTGAAGTCCTATTTGTTATGTATGTCGTCTAGTATTTTAACCTTTAAACCTAAGGGTTCAGCCTAGTCCTTGCCTTATAGTAATAAGTGGTCCTAAATACCATCTAGGACTTATAGGACGGTACGGGTAATAGCACGCAATAAGCACTCGTGACCAATCCACACGTTTAAATACCTTACCTTAACGGGGTGGGAAGGGTAGAATATGGATATGATGAACGGTGCGATAATATCTCGCGCGACCCCTCTTTTGAGGCGTGGTTGCTGGGTATTGCATTGATGTGATCCATATTTTGTATAAACCTAGGACCCCCTTTCTTTTCCTTTCATTTGCAGTGTCTTCTTTAATTCTGTTCCTCAAATTAATTCCTTTTTTTCCTAAAAAACTGTCTCTTTCTGTCTTCTTTACCCTTTTCAAAACTTGAAACTTATTCGTGATTCTTATGTGCAAAGTTTTACTTGTTTTCTCTCACTTCCTTTTAAAGTCACAATTAAAGCATGGCTGGGAACCACACTAGTGGATCTTGAGGGGTGCCTAACACCTTCCCCTCGAGATAATCTCAGGCCCTTACCCGAACTCTGGTTTTCTTTCAAAATCGCTTCTTCTCTTTAAAGTTTCCTAATGCACTATAATCATTAGGTGACGACTCTTCAAATTCCATAACCCGATTCCTCAAATGAGAATAAGAGTTGTTTTGTACATAATATCGTAAACCCGATTTCGCCTTAGAAAAAGGGAGCGTCGACACATGAACATCTAAATATCATAAGTTGGGGAAACATACTGTCTATCATAATGCAAAACTAAATACAATAAGTGGTGTGAGCATGTGATTTTTGCTCTATATGAATTACTCCTACAGAATCCAAGAATATAGATTTTCTTAATTATTTGCCATTTTTAGGACTTTTTGTAGAATTTTCTTAATTATTTGCATTTCTGTGCATATTTAATTTTTATTAAAAATAATGGAAAATGCTAAAAATATCATGCATTGTATTTAGTTTTGTTTTTATATTTTAGGATTAATTAACTATTTATTTGCTTTATTAAAAATAAAAATCACAAACAATGGCCCATTTTGACATTTTCTCCTTTAATTTGAGAATTATTAATTTTTTCACTTTTAATTTAGGATTAGTTGATTTTTATAATTTTTGTAATTAGGAAACTAGTTTAATTCTAATTTTTAGACTAATTTGGGATTTTCCTTTAATTAAAACAAAAGAAGAAGAAATTAAATAATAAAAAAAAGAGAAAAATGATTTGAAGGTTCTAATACATGGTTTTGGGCTTAAAAATTAATTTGTTCCCTAATTCCCTTGCCCAAAAAATCATCCAAAACCGACCCTGACCCAAGCCCAATCTCTTCCAAACCCGGTCAGACCCCTTATCCCTAAAACGACGTAGTTGTGTGACAAAACTACATCGTTTCGTTTACCATACCCCATTAAACAACCCAAATCCCTTTAGTTCTCTTTAATCTAGTTTTAAACCTAAAAATATTAGATTTCCATTCTTCTCTGAAATCGCCGCCCACCTCCGCCGTCTCTCCGTCGCCCGAAAATCGTCTTACGTCGGCGGAGCAACTCCAATAGCCACCAAATTTTGGCCATCCAACTCTATCATCCCTCCATTCATGTACAGCTATTGGTTTCCCCAAAAGATGACCCGTTTTGTCCGAATTTGAAATCTAAGAAATAAAAATGCGAACTTTTATCCTTTGTTCGGATTTTCTTGACTTAGCCCTCAATTCATAGCAAAGCCCCGTGAATTCCCAGTTTCTTCAACGAAATGATTCTGTTTGATGTCAAGAATGCTCCATCTCATGGTTTTTGCCAGATTTCGAGCAAATGGTTTTAAACATTTCAATTTCTTCAAGCCTCTATCTCGCCTTGTTTGAGGCATATGTTGAAAATTGTTGGATGAAGCACTAGCCATGGACGAAAGTCTGGATATTATTCATGTAACAATTCCCACCATTGGCCGAGTTTCGCAGGTTCATCAGAGTTCAAATGGAGTCATTACTACCTTTGAAGCTCTTGGCAATCTAATTGGTATACTTCTCATCCCTTCTCTTCACATTCATTTACTGGAACCTTTCTACTTTTCTCTTCTGTCCGAAAGTAATTAAAATTATTTTAGGGCATAATAGACTAATCAGTGTTTAACAGCTCGTTAATTAGTTCCATTTATTTTCTTAATGTTTTTCTTAAAAGAGAGATGTATCAGTAGCTTTTGTTTAAAATATTGTTCTACTTTTCTGCATAAGGTTGTTTGATTTTGGGTTTGAAACCCAGACTCGGTACGAAAGCCCAAGAATTACTGTGCTTAAAGTTTAAATGACCCAGGTCCAGTACCACTGGGTTTAAACCAATAGAACAGTGAAAAACAAAAGAAAAGAAGGGTAAAAAAATAGGGCTGCTGGGGTTTTGAAATTGGATATGGTTTAAGGAAGCTTCTAGAAAGCTAACAAGGATCATATTAGAGATAAAAGGGAGGAAAATTATTTGGGGCAGGGGTGCAGGTGTTTTAAATTAAAATTTAAAGGGTGCATTTGAGTGAAAAGAAAACAGGCTTGCTGCCCTATATATCCTCTATAAAAATATCCTTTCCCAATCATTAGGGCACAGAAAGAGGAGTGAAAAAAAGCAAACGGCTGAAAACAAAATATTCAAAGAGTGTTCTTACGAAAATTTTGATTTTTCTTTTCTGGAGTCATTTTGCTGGGGGTTTTCAGAAGCTGAAATAAAACTTTGAGGTTTGATTCACTATTGGTTGTTTGAGCTAAGCTACTGCAGACTTCCTTCTTTCTTTAAGCTGATTTTCCCTTTTTTCTAGGTATTGTTTCTAAACTTTGTATGCTTGATTTTGAATTGTGTTTTGAATGAAAATATGATTTCCTATGATATTTGAGTATGAATGAAGTTATATTGTGCTATCTTGTAATGATTTTGGGATTTTCAGCTGGTTTAAAGTTTCAAATCTGCTTTAGTTTTGTGTTCTGTTCATTTTTTTAGTTTGAGTAATGGTTGAAACATGCTATCATATTGTGTTCTTCTTCTTTTTCTTTCAGAAATATGACTGTTTTTGTTTGCTATTAGTATTGTCTTTTGGTTTTAAGTCATAGTGGAAAAATCTTGACTGTAAGCAGGCTCGTCTGAGCATGTCGATGTTTTTTTTTTAATTCTGAAGAATGGAAAGTACTTGCTTATTAATAATTTGGTTAAAGTCTTGCAGATCTGACCATTATTGGTTAGATTGGCAGGCTACAAGCCAAGGATAAAATTTTAATGATTGTTGAAAGAAGGCCCGGGAGCTGATTATCCAGTCATGCTATGTTCTTTTTAAGAATTTGATTGTGTCACTGGGTCACTTTTCTCAATTGTGAGAGATTCCTTTGTCATGTTTAGCTTATTTTTTAAGTTTTAGGCTAGCTTCTTGTTTTCATTGATTAAATGCTAAAAGTGTGGTATCCATATTAATAAATAACCATTGGAACTAATTGATATCCATTTGGTGCAAGTTGAAATTCAAAGATTGGCATCTTGAATTGGTCACTGAGTAGCTGACAGTGTTATTTGCATCATCAGTTAGTCTCAGTTTATTAGGGCATGTAATTTATAATTCCCCTTTGATTCAACCTTTATTAAGTCATGACAATGTTGTATAATTTTCGTTTAAATTGGAATGTAATTCATGTTTTATGGAAGTTTTGTAATTTGAAGTTTTGAATTGTTTTCTTTAAATCAAGTGATTATTTTCCATTGTTTAGTTCCTATCGTGCAACGTTACTGAATATTATTTGTTCTCAGCTTTCTGCAATCATCTCTCTTTTAGTTTGCGTCTAGGCTCAGTTGTGAGCCTAATGGGTGATGATGCCTATTTCCTTTGTTTAAAGAAAAAGAAATGCTCAATAATATACTGGGCCTGCTATTGGCCCAATTCTTGCCTCGAATATCTTAGGCCTATTTGCGTTGCTTTGCGCGTTGATCAACATTTTTGAGTCCAAGTTTGTATGTAAATATCCTTAGCCCTAATTAATTGTAATCCTTTTAAAAGGGTCGGAGGTGTGCCATCTTTCGTCCAAATTACCCATGGCCCTCTTATTAGTAATACAAACTTAGAAGTAATTAATTTTTTAAATATCCGTAACTTACTTTAGGCACGCAATTAAATTATTAGAACTATGGGTACGGTTCCCGTGATGTGTTTGTGATAACTAGTTTTAAATTAAATTAAAATAGGAACACCTTTAGTTCACCTTTAAAATATATAACCTTTTTTCTTAAAATAATTTGAGATGTGCCATGCTTTAAACTTATAATACATGGCCCTCACAAAATTAGATCAAGAACTTATAATTTGAGGTGTGGCATACACAAATAAAATTATAATTTATGGCCCTCATATAAATACAAAATTATTTTAGAAATGCCTTGAACTTTCGTAGTTTTCTTTAGGCACATTAATTAAATAATTGTCATAGCTATGGGTACGGTTCCTGTGATGTAGTCATATCGCTTAATTACTAAAATCTGGGGGTACATTTATGTGACCCGACCACAAGTTAATCTTTAATAATTTAAACATGTTGTCGATCGTGGGTACGGTTCCCGTGACATAATTCGCAATATATAACAACAATTAATTCAAAGTAGTTATAAAATTCGAAAATGCACTGTAGGTTTAAAAAATGTATTAATTAGATAATTAAGCCAATTTTAATAGTTTAAGCGATCGTGCTCGAACCACGGAATTGGAAATGCCTAACACCTTCTCTCAGGTTAACAAAATTCCTTACTTAGAATTTCTGGTTCGCAGACTTTTAAAAATAAAGTTAAAATTTCTTCGATTTGGGATTTTAAAATAAACTGGTGACTTGGGACACAAAATAATTATCCCAAGTGGCGACTCTGATAAATTAATTAATCTCATTTCGAATAATGTCACTTTAATTGAAAAAACTCCCATATGCCCTTGGGGTGTAAAAAAAGAGGTGTGACAGCTCTGGCGACTCTGCTGGGGATAATAACCCAGAACTTTTGTTCAGGGTTCAAGAATTCGAGCTTCGTATAACTGTTATAGTTGCCTTTATTTATTATCTGATTTTATATGTTTGAACCTAATGTGCTAAATGCCGCTTTTTACCGCTTTGCTATTATCTGAATTGTATATAAACTGTTGCAAAACCCCTCTCTTCTCATCTTCAGGGATGTGCATGCTCGCGTGACCCCTTTTTCTGTTAATGTCATGCCTTAAGTAAGAAAGAGGCTCAGACAAGTTATAAAGCCGGATGACCTTTTGGTTCCCGGTACGTAGCTCCCTCCTCGGCTCGACTTGTCTGCTTGGTTATACCAATTCTAGAATAATATACCTAGGTTTTTAAACTTAGAATAACTCAGCCTCATATCGGATCCCTAGTAGGAATGTTTGTTTGCATCATGTGCATTTAACTTAGGGGACTCAACACAGGTGTTGGGTCCGTCTAGGACAGGTGGACCCCAGAATCAGAAGACCATCCTGATGCATTTTTTACGTGCTACTTGTACAAAATATTTGCTTCGGTTTACATGTTGACCGGTTGGTAGAATAGGAAAAAATTTGGGAAAAGAAAATTGAGGTATAAGAGAGATAATTACCCGCCGTTGAAAAAATTTGGTGTCTAAAATATGCCGAAACTCTGCCAAAATTTTGAAAAAAAAAAGACAAAAAAAGGAAAAGAAATTGGTTTCAAAAGTTTCATGTCTTTTCTTTATTTTATTATGACAAAACTGCCCGAACTACGCAAGTTTGATTCTCACCGGATGTGGGATACGTAGGCATTCCTCATCGGGTCCAACTCCATTTTTGCTAAAATAACCCAAAAAGAAAAAATATGTTGTTATTTTATCATAAATAAGTTAGGTGATGCCGTTCTTGTCTAAATAGTCAAAATGTCCCCATAAGGGCGTCAGAAGGCTGTTTTTGCAAGAATAGCCATCGAAGATTTTTAGTAAATTTTTGCTACCTAGCAAGCACAACCCTAAAATCCTCCTTTGCGAAGTGCTGAAGGGCCGTATTTTCAAAAGTAGCCGTGTTGTCTAAATTTTGCAAAATTGACCTCTTTTGTAAAAAATCACTTTGTTTTAAACCAATCGCCTTAATTTAAATGCGCAGAATGAGCACAAATCAAAATTTACCGATGAAGGTCATGACAAAAATTCCTTTGGAGATATACATGTGGTGGCAAGATCTGAGTGAATCAGGACAAGATGTGGTCAATCATCACTTGGGGGGTCTCACCGGTTTATTAAAGATTAAGAATAGAGGAAACATAATAAAAGCCTTGATTGCATTTTGGGATCCCGCTCACAATGTGTTTTATTTCTTGGACTTTGAACTCACGCCCACCTTGGAAGAGATGGCCGGGTATATTGGGAATACTGAAGCTCTGAAACAAATATTTGGTCACTCCAAGAGCTGTCACTCCGTACAAGTTTCTAGATTTGCTGAAGATAAGCAGGGGGTCTAATACCTAGATTTGGCAGCCATGTTTTCCACTCACAGTTCATATACCAGCGATACGGGCACATAGGGAGGTTTAATAATCCAGAGAGCAAAATTTGCAGTAAGGGGAATCGATCGAAATGGGAAGAGCACAGATGTGTTGCTTTCATGGTGGCATTTTTGGGCCTGCTAGTGTTTCCTAGAAAAGACGGAAAATATATATATATATGGATAGCCGGGGTCGTCAACACCTTGCTTACCAATGCCAAAAGCACCCTTGCACCCATGATAGTGTCGGAAATATTCCGAACCCTCACTGCCTGCAAGGTCAAGTTGACTTTTTTGAGGGGTGCAACTTGTTGTTACAAATGTGGATTATCGAGCATCTATGTCATCGTCCTCGGTACATGAATTATGGGTCGACAGGAGAAAGTTGCATGCAGGAATTCTATACCAGGGTCGACAGTTTCAAAATGCTTGAGGGAGTCGCAGAATGGATATCTTGCCTCCACTCTATTACATCAAATCAGATAGAATGAACGTTAGGGTGGTTTCCTGTTGCTGAAATCATATACATGCCAGCCTCCGGTCCCCACTTCCTCTTGATGGGTCTCAGAAGTATCCAGCCTTATGGCCCGTATCGGGTTTTGAGGGAACTAGGGAGATGTCAAATAATGCCCAAAGATGAAGACCTCAACATCCACGCGATCGAGATCCATTTTGATGGTCAATTCCATGAAGTAGTGGTTCGCCAAATCTGGAGTGAGTGTCCATATATAACGGTGAATACCCGAGTACGAGATTTGTCCAAAGGTGAAGTCTCATCTGGTTACCTCACTTGGTACAAAAGGGAAGTTGAGTTTGGAAGGCCGGCTAAAAGACCCCACATCCAAGAATTTGTTGAAGTTTCATAAGAACAGTAGGAGTGGTTAACAAAAGAAAATAAATATTGAGCCACTATAGGCAGGCTGAAAGGGAAAATTAGGGATCTCAAGTTTGATAGTGATGTACAATCTACCACATATGAGGGTGAGAAGAAAAATCTAACCCAAAAGAATGAAAACCTCCAAGCCGAAATTCAGAAAATAAGAACAGCGGCCGAAACCAAGAAAGGAGCTGGGCTGATGAAAGACTCATAACTGGTCTTAAAAGGAAAATGTCTGAGTACAAGGATGATTTACAAAAATCTAAGGGTAATATGGCAAGAGCTCGGGCACAGTTGACAAAAGCCACAGAGAGATCGGCAGGGTTTGTACAACAATTTAAAAGGAAATATGAGGTAACGGTCACAAACTTGAAGAAATGGTTAACTACCCTCGAAAATAAGATGGCCAAACAAGCTAGGAACTTTAAAGCAGAAAGGGAACATTGTTATGTATTAATGTCCTAGATAGAAGAAGATATGCAACATCTGTAGGGTCAAAACCATCATGATGCCCAAGCGCTAGAATCTAGGTCTCAACAAATCGGTCGTTTGCTCCAAGAAAAGGGTATCATCAGGGAAAGGATTAGAGCAATTGCTGACTACATCGTCACAAAGTGCCATGAATATGAAGACATGACTAAAACCACCTTTTTTTCCACAGTGATGACCTTTATTTGGAAAATCATGAATTCCTGGATCGTCTTCAAGGAGACCTTGCACATAGGCTCGTGGCGAGACCGACTGATGTCCTGCGGGCCCCTGGATCAGCTTTAGAAGCACTTATGTACTCTTGATTTTCATTTTGAGTTTGTATTTCAGTTTCTAGTTTTAAAGTGTGTTTCGAGTATGTTTTTAGTTTTTAAATTCCTTAAAAAGTAGGATGGAGTCTTTTGTAATAGAGAAAGTAGAAGTTTTATTCATGAAAATTTGGAAAAAACCCAAAAAATACTTTCTTTATTTTTTACATTTATTCCTTGAACTGTGTGATGATCTGATTCACACGGCGTCGTGATACGTATGCAATCCTAATCGAATCCAGTCATGATTTTAAATAATTCGAATAAAAAGTAAAGAAAACAAGAAAAAGAGAGAAAAACAAGAAAAAAGAGAAAATAACAGGAAGGGGGAAAAAATGATGACAAAGTGCAAAAGAGAGCAAAAGTTTGAAAAGCGCCAAAAGAAAAGAGAGGTTTGGGGAGATAAATAAAATTCGGTATGAAACACGCAACCGTTGCAAAATATGTAGAAACACATTTAACTGTATAGGTGCATCACACCCCAACGTGCGATTCCCTGCGTGTTAATTGTCTCAAATAACTGGTTCGTTGTGTTTTCTATTGAGTAGGGTCTATATTAAGATGGTTGGTTTTGTGGTAATCTGTCTTCACATCCCTACTTCACAAGATCAAAAGGAAGTGTTGAAATGTCGTTAGAGAGCCATCTGCCAATAATTCCTATTCTAGAGGATAGCCCGATCTCGGCCATCCCAACTTCAAAATTAGCGGTTGCTGAGGAAAACAGGGGTTCTGCGTCGCCGCATGCTGGAAATGTAGGACACCTGGTCCAATGGTAGAGAGCCCCCAAGTATGATACCTGGTTTCCCCGAGCTACTTCCCAGGGCAAATGGAACTTCTAATGTCCCGATAAATTACCCAAACACTCCGCTTGGATATCCTACCATATCAGCCAACTTTGCTGGAACACCTTCTGAGGTTCGCCCCCAGGTGTTTATTTCAGGTGTGGCCTCCAACATATTCACTACGCCACCTTCGTCGGCCACAGCGCAACCCAGTTTGCCCAGGCCAAACTTTGATCCATCATCCTTCACCTTTCAAGTACCATCCTTCCCACCAGAAATGTCCTATTTTACTGCCAATTCCTACCCTAAACAACCTCGGTATGAGTTTACCGCGAGGCAAGAGAAAACTACAAAGAAACCCGAGTAGGAAGAAATCACTCAGAAGATGAGGAGCATGGAATAGAGCCTTAAGAATATACAAGGCATAAATGGTCAAAAGAGCGTATCCTACACTGATTTGTGTATGTTCCCACATGTCCACCTACCCCTGGGTTTTAAATTTAAAACTCCCATCTTTGAGAAGTACGATGGGCATGGGGATCCTATCGCCCACCTCAAGAGGTACTGCAATCAACTGAGAGGAGCAGGTGGAAAAGATGAGCTTATCATGGCTTATTTTGGAGAGAGTCTAGTGGGCATTGCATCCGAGTGGTACATGGATTAGGATATATCCCGTTGGCACATTTAGGATGATCTAGCTCGGGATTTCGTCAGCCAGTTTCAGTATAACATAGATATAGATCCTGATAGGAATTATCTGTCGAATCTCAAAACGAAGTCATCAGAAAGTTTTCGGGAATACGTTGTTAAATGGCGCGAACAAGCAGCCAGGGTCAAGCCTCCGATGGATGAAACCGAAATGGTTAGCTTTTTTCTACAAGCCCAAGAGGCTGATTACTTTCAAAACATAATGATTGCAATGGGGAAACCATTTGCTGAGGCCATCAAGATTGGTGAGATGATTGCAAAATGGTCTGAAGACCAGGCACATATTGAGCCAATCAACCAAAAGAGCTACATCCAAGCAATACAAAGTGGGTCTAAAGGTGTAGCGAATAGAAAGAAAAAGGAAAAAGTGGCAATGGCGGCTTCAGGTCCAAGAAACCCATGTCCACCTAGAAGTTATTTCTCTCCAAGTACCCCAAAGCATTATTATCCCCACCAGGATGTGGCTCATGCTATGGCCCCCCAGCCGTACACAGTGATGAACGCTCAGTTATACGCTCGACCATAACAACAGTTTAACCAAAACAGAGCTCCACCTCATAGAAATAACCATCCCCACCAAGCTCAGTATAATCCCCGACCTCCACAAAATAAATTTCCCTACAACTCCCGTGCTCGGGAGCCACCCAAGAGAACAAACATCACACATATTGGTAATTTATACTCTAGCATTTTCCCTAAACTTTTCCAAATGGGTTTGCTACAACCTATACCCCCAAACAGACAAAACCCACAGTCACCTTCTTACCGACCGAGTACCTGATGTACCTATCATTCTAGGGTGGAAGGACGTGACACTGAAGACTATTGGACCTTAAAACGGCGGTTGAGAATCTCATAGAGCAAAAATAGATAGTGCTGAAGGATGAAGAAATTCCTAATGTGACCAATAACCCATTACTGGCTCACAACAACGGGCTAGTAATTGGGATGATTTGCGAAGATAAGGAGTTTGATCCCACCTTGAAAGCCATCATTGCCATCGCTGATGTTGAGAAGAAATCAAAGGCTACTGCAAAGCAAGATAAGGGGAAGAAGAAGAGTGAACCCATCCCTCAAAGTGCAGAAAAGAAAGTAGAAACCAAAACTGGGGCAGTACCCCCAAAAAATGTCATTCTTTATGTTCCCCGGGGTCACAGGAAAGAATAAACAACATTGAGCCCTCCAAAAAGGTTTGAGCTGAACAGGGGACCTAAGATGTACATGCCTAAAGGGACATATGGGGTATGGGGGCTACTAATTTCACCAAGGCTGAATGAGCCCGTGGTTATTGGCCGCGCACTGCAGAGGCCCAGGACATACCCCACTACCATCCCATGGAATTACAACAATGTTGTAGTGACCTACAAGGGAAAAGAGGTCTAGGGGAAGCAAATGAAACTAACCCAACTGAGAAATACCTCAACTTGGAGGATTTGAACAAAGCCAAGAAGAAGCGCATCCCACCCAAGAAGCTTATTTGTGCCGAGGAGGCCAAAATATTCTTTCGTAAAACGAAAACTACAGACTACGAGGTTATAGATCAACTCTGGAAGTCTCCTTCACAGGTCTCACTCTTTTCCCTATTGGTGATATCAACCAAGCATCAGAAAGTGTTGATAAAGATCGTCAATGAAGCTTATGTTCCGATTGAAACCACTGTTGAACAACTGGAACGGATGGTGGAAAGATTCTTTGCAATCAACCAGATCTTATTTAGAAAGAATGATTTTCCCCTGAAGGGGCTGCCCACAATAAAGCCCTTCATCTGACAGTTAAATATGAGGGGTACTATATGAAAAGAGTCATGCTGGATGGCGGATCTAGAGTTAATATTGCCCCATTTTAACTTTGAAAAGAATGGAGATTGGAACTGAGAGAATCAGGCCTAATAATGTCTGCATGCCTACCTTTAATGGAATCAAGAGAGACACCATAGGTGAGATTAATTTTATTTTGACTATAGGGACTGCGGATTTCGAGGTGACATTTCAGGTCCTAGACATGGACACTTCTTATAATTTTCTCTTGGGAAGGCCTTGGATTCACACAGTGGGGGCCGTACCGTCCACTCTCTACCAAATAGTAAAATTTGAATATGAAGATCAGGAGATCTTGGTCCAGGAATGGACGAGAAATCAATTTATCCAGACCCGTTAGTCCCATGTCTTGAAGCAAGAGAAGGTAGCGACCATATAGTCTATCAGGCTTTCGAGGTTGTGGTCGTAGACTAGTGTAAAGAAGGAATCCCGTGTCATCAACCTTTTCTCTCAAATGCATCAATTATGGTTGCCAAGGAAATGATCAAGCATGTTTATAAGCCCAGGAAAGGGCTCGGGACATCATTGCAAGGTATCATATAACCTATCACTCTCGCCGCTAGCGAGAAATTCTTTGGTATGGGCTTTTTGGCGATGCCAGCTGATGAAACATGGGAAAATGAGAGAAAGAATAATGGTTGGGTTTTTCCTCAGCCAATCCCACATCTATTTGAAACATTCGTCAAGCCTAAGTATATACAAGAGGAAGATGAGGCCTTCACCGAAGAAATTAAAGAAATATGTGGAGCTATAAGGCAGATGTTGTAACGACCCGACCGGTCATTTTGATCCCTAGGGCATCGTTCAGCCGTCTTAGGCAATGATCAGCTTCATTTCAGGTGTTATGACTTGTACGCGTGGTCGGAATTGAATTTCGGGAAATTTAGAGTTGATTCCGAAAGAGAATTCTCATTTTAGAAGCTTTAAGTTGTAAGAATTAGCTAAGATCGGATTTTTGAGTACACGATCTCGGAATCGAGATCCGAAGGTTCCAGTAGGTTCGTATGACGATTTCGGGTCTGGGCGTATGCCCGGTTCGGGTTTTGGATAACCCGGGAGCGTTTTAGCGCATATTGCGCAAGTTAGCATTTTAGAAGAAATTTCATAAGTTTAGCTTGAAGTGCATTTCAGTGTTATCGATGTCCGTTTGGAATTTTGAGTCCGTGAATAGTTCAGTATGGTGATTCTGGAGTTGGGAGCGCGATCAGAAGTGAATTCAGAGGTCCGTAGGTCATTTTGGAGCCATTTAGCTAAAGATAGAATTTGAAGGTTTTTGAGAAGTTTGACCGGAAGTGGACTTTTTGATATTGGGGTCGGAATCCGATTCCGGAAGTTTGATTAGGTCCTTGATGTCGAATATGACTTGTCTGCAAAATTTGAAGTCAATCGGACGTGATTTGATAGGTTTAAACATCAAAAATAGAAGTTTGAAATTCTAAAGTTTATTAAGTTTGGATTGGAGGTCGATTCATGATTTTAGTGTTGTTTGATGTGATTTGAGGCCTCAAGCAATTCCGTAATGTGTTTTGGGATTGGTTGGTAGGTTTGGTTGAGGTCTCGATGGCCTCGGGTGGATTCCAAGTGGTAAACAGATCGAAAATGGAATTTTTGGAAGGCTGAACTGGCTGGTTGCTGTCATAACCGCACCTGCGAGACTTGGACTGCTGGTGCGGAGCCGCAGAAGCGACCATAGAAGCCGCAGATGTGGTTTTGGGCTAGAAGAGAAGGGACCTCAGATGCGGGACCGCACCTGCGGTGGAGAAGTCGCAGAAGCGGAAACAAAGGGGGCCTGGGAAGGACTGCAGATGCAGTGGAGTGGCTGCACCTGCGGAACTGCAGGTGCAGAAATTGCTGGAGGCAGAATGGTGTTTTAAAATAGGGGTTTGAGTTCATTTCACCAATTTCTCTCTTGGTATGGGCGATTTTGGAGAGCTTCAAGTGGGGTGTTTCATCATCATCGACAAGGTAAGCCAACCCCACCTATCTTGAGTTAAATATATTGATTTTGTATGAATTTTAGCATGTAAAATTGTAGAAAACATGGGGTTTGAGGAAAAACCTAGAAAATTAGTATTCTTGGATTTTGACAACGATTTTGGGTATGGAATTTAGAGAAAAATATATATTTGAATTCGTGAGGCTATGGTTAAACTTTATCTTCGAAAAATTTCGGATTCCGGGCGCGTGGGCCCGAGGGCAATTTTGTCAATTTTCCGATCGAGGTTAGGAATTGTTATAAATTGGATTAATATGAGTAGTTTATCGTATATTAATGGATTTGCATAAGTATTGGCTAGTTTTGGAGCGTTGTGCATCAACTAGAATCTTCGGAAGGGTGTGGAATGGTGGTTATGGATCTTCGGAGTGAGGTGAGTCTCCTTTCTAACCTTGTAAGAGGGAATTGTTCTCGTAGGTGATATAATTAGTTATGTGCTCCTAATTGTGGGGGTTAAGTACGCACGAGGTGATGAGAATCTGTGCGTAACTACTATTATGCTATTGTACGGGTAGTTAGGACCCCAAAGAATGCTATACTTGGATTACTTGTGAACCTATTGATAGCATGAATTGCTTAAATCACATCGAATTATTAAATAAATTTCTAAAAGGATTAAACTTCATTTTTCTTAAACGGTTAAAAGAAGATTGACTTTCTTTGGATAATTTCTCTGTGTGGACTCTTGATTGACTGTCTGTATATGTTTAATTTTGGAGTGGTCTGAATGCCTCGGCAGATTAAATAAATGCATCTATGGTTCATGCCATTCAACCCTCGGCAGTGCACAGTTTACATTTATGTTGGAGCGGTCGTCGACCTTGGCATGATTTGCGCATGCTTGTATTGCTTGCCTTGAAACTTATTGAAGTTGTTGCTGCCTCTTTCTGGCTTAAGAATATATGTAGATATGATTAAAATTAATGATTTCCTATAAAAGAAAGAATTTTTTATTTGCTTCAACCCATTGAATTATAACCATGTTTGTAAAAATTCACCATTTAGTATATTGTGGATATACCATCATTGGACCATTAGTAAGTGTCAAAGTCGACCATCTCATCTCTACTTCTTCGATATTAGACGGGATACTCATTGTGTACACATTGTTTTCGTATTCATACTACACTTCTGTGTATTTTTGTTGTACAGGCATATTCATCTCTAGTGGCCTACTGGGCGTAGCAACAGGATGAAATGGAGACTTAGGTGAGTTGCACTTCTCGAGGCGATTCGTACCCAGCAAAGCCTCTTACAGTTTTCTATATTTATTTTTGTCCAATATTGTATTCCGGACGATTGTTGTATTACATTATTTCTTAGAAATTGCTCATGTACTTGTGACACCGGGTTCTAGGAGGATTTTTGAATTATTAAATGTTAATCTTGTTAAAGGTTTCACGGTTGTTTCTGTAAATCTTATTATTGGTTTTTAATGTATAAAGAAAAATAATTTTAGACAATACAAAAATTAGAATTTAATTAAGTATTTTGGTTGGCTTGCCTGACAGCGGTGTCCGGCGCCACCACGACCCTCAATGGATTTTGGGTCGTGACAACATGGTATTAGAGCACTAGGTTCCTAGGGTCTCACGAGTCATGAGCAAGTCTAGTAGAGTCTCGCGGATAGGTACGGAGACATCTATACTTATCCTCGGGAGGGTGCAGGACTGTTAGGAGTACTTCCCTTCTTGATTACTTACCGTGCGATTTGATTCCTCGAGGCTTATGCCCTTATTTCTTTTGTACTTAATCTTACACGACGTGAATCGCTTGTTATAAATCTAGAATTGAAGAACTGTAATAGTACTACAGATCTGATACGGGATATTTCTCCCGGTATAGCTGATCGAATTATTATTGTCACTTGGTAGAAGGATATTTTATTATTTCATCCCAGTAGCGGTATTTCTGAGAGCTCTGAGGCTAGGCACAAGTTTCCATGATGCTTATGAACGATTGTTCCGCATTAGTGAAATGATGGTAGGATGTTTGCCTACGTGTCGTGGCAGTGAATGACTTGAAGAGAGGTTTACTCAGTGCATAATCAAGAGATTCGGTATTTTATTACCTGTAATCAGACTAAGGACGGTCAGATATGGGCTGGAGGAAGTAATGAGACTTGGTATTTGCAAGCATAATGGAGCTTTCTTCTATGATTGGGTATCTTTGTCCTAATTGAACATACTAAGTTTGTCGGTGTTATGATCTTCTACAATTCGCTTTTGGGGCAAGATATTGTGAAATAGTATTGGAGATACAACTGTCCGATATCGCAGGGTGCAGTGGTTTAGGATTGAATCAGTATTTCTAATATTGACGGTTCGAGAAAGATGATCTTCAGAAAGGTTTAAAGTTAGTAGCGATGGTGGGTACAAGTGCTATGAAGATAGATTTTATTAAGGCAACAATTGAGTAGCAAAGGATGAGGGTAGACATGTGGGAAGTGTCAGGCGGTGGCTAAAATATTCTAGAAGGCCGAGTATAGAGGGACATTAGTCGAGTAGTCGATTAAAAAGATGAGTTCGTCCAAAGTGGGAGAGTGGAGGAGTTGCATATGGTCATTGCGGTAAGATGACTGTGCACATTAATAAGAGTTTGGAGTGATTTGGGGTAATTTTATTGATTGGTGGTTTGGGCCTGCAGATTAATTTGAAGTATGGGCTATTATGCGGCAGGAGATTTGATATAACGGGAAGGAGCTGCTTGAACGAAGAAGGATACAACATAACTTTGAATTGGAAGAATGTTGCCGCACATTTAATTGATGTCCACGAAGGGTGAATGGACTTTTGCAGATGGAGAGTGAGCTTGGACTCAGGATGGGTTATTAATGTCATAATAATTGTACCTCGTGCAGCAGCATTGGAAGATACCGGGGAGTGATTTCTACATGTGGGTTATTCATGTGAGCAGGTTAGCGGTCGCGTGGTTAGCGAGGCTTCTGCGAAGAGTTCTATTGGTTATACAGTGAAGGGATCGGTCTTGCGAGTGTTGTTAATAATTCAGAGTATCAAAAGGGGCTTCTACGGTAAGATATCGAGAATTTTGGCGGTTGATTGTGCAATGTTATGTCAATAAGAGATTAAGAATCCTGGTGAACTCCAGAGTTGTGTAATACTGGCTTCGAGCTAAGTGGGAGAGTCCCACCATCTATGATGGGGTTGCATGGTTAACTAGTTGCAAAGTTTCTGGTTATTAGCATATTGATGGGTTATTTCAGCTATGGGAAAAGAACATAACTGGTAATTTGAGCAAAGGAATTATTAAAGGTGTGCTATCGTTGGCCTTATTAGCCCATGTTCAGACTTGAGAGTGATTCTGTCAGGTGCTCCGTCGAGAGGGTATGCTTGTGCTAGAAGAGTCATGGAGTTGATTATATTCAGGCCAAGTCAGAGCGGGTGGCTCTCAACAATGGTCCTAGTGGATTCAAAGAGGTAAAGTGTGGTGCCTAATGGTTTCGAGCCTATAGGTACGGTTAAGAACCAAGCTTGGTAGCAGCCTATGAGAAGTGGCACAAAATGTTCTACAATATTTTCACTTGCGATGTAGCAATTGGGAGGTATGAAATGGTTCTTGTGATTTGAGACAGCATGGTCTCGTGATTCAGGGTTACTCGGGAAGAGTGCGTATAGAGTGTGTTAAGTGTTGAATGGGGTTATCATTGTTTCTATGGCAATCAAGGGCAAATTGGAAGAAGAGGGATTGGTTAGCAATAGTCGAATTGGCATGTTGCTGGTAATGATCAGTTCTTTCAGCATGATCAAGTTATGCAAGTAAGTTGTGATGGTGCGTGCGAGGCTTGTCGGCCGTCGTAGTTAGTGTTATTCAGAAAGTATTTTATCGTTGTGGCATGTTATGTGGAGGTGGGTCTTGGAAGGGCTATGGTGGTTTAGACCACTACTTAGAGATTTGCATATTCTACGGTCATGAGAATTCACCTGTGTGTTGCTATGGTCCTTCTGAAGTGAGTTAAATGGAAAGTTTTATATGATGAAGTGTTAATCTAACAGTGGTTCCGAAGCTATGATGAAAAATGAGTATTATTGTATATTGGCATGTTGGGTGAAGAGAGTGGTATCTAGAATTTGAAGTGAAGATCAAGGTAGCAGTTCGGTGTTGACAAGGACATCATGA
Organism: Nicotiana glauca; assembly: GCA_026770625.1. Taxonomy (NCBI): domain Eukaryota; kingdom Viridiplantae; phylum Streptophyta; class Magnoliopsida; order Solanales; family Solanaceae; genus Nicotiana; species Nicotiana glauca. Next base: position 266,261 of record MU738237.1, read on the forward strand.
GCTCAGATGAGCAGGAAAGAAGTTTCGATGTTTAAGGTAAGTTGGTATTTCCTTCAGCGTCACCCAAGATCAGTGTTTTGTGAAAAAGCTTTGCATCATGGTTAATGATTCTTGATCGCTTTTCAGCATTAGTGCAATGGTGGTTTGGAGGTACGACCTAGTTATTTGTTATGGTAAGTTGTGGGAGTGTGTCCTATATGAAGATTGTATAGGTGTGGCAGGTAGTCACTTGATTGATTAAAGACTTAAACCAAATATGAAGGTTGTGATAATATCGTTGATTCGAGGATATATGCCTGGAGGGCACTCAACCTATTAAGTTGTGGACTATGGAGGATTTCTCCGGTTATGATGGTTGTTCTTATGCGTTATGAAATAAAGGAGAGTTATTATGGACCTTGGAAAGGTTATTAGCCTAGTCAGTGCGACTAGAATCAACTTGAGGTTGGTGGGTGGATTCAAATGTGAATGTGGGCTGTATATCAGGCCAAACGTGTCCATTTCAGTAATGCGCTCCTTATGGAGGAGTAGTCAAGGTGTTATTTCATTGTCAGATATTTCATGTATTGATACATTGTGTCGTGTAAGTTGTGAGATGGCTTGAGAAATTTCTTATGTGTTGAGAACCCGTGTAGAAATGATGTATATGAGAAAAATGGATTTTGAGATTCAGATTATATATCGCACCTCAATTGTGCTTGAGTTTCGTAGCTTATAGCGTTATATATCCCCTCAGGGATGGTATTATGCACTCAGCGTGCTAATAACCGAAGTTCGGTATTTTATTGTAATGAGCAATTTAGCTCGATGTGCATCTCCTTAGGTGAGTGTTATGTGTGGATCGAGTGGCACGCCGCCATGGGTATGTTATGTGAGATCGGGTGGCACGCCTCCATGGGTATGTTATGTGTGGATCAGGTGGCACGCCACCATGGGTATGTTATCTGGATTGGGTTGCGCGCCGCAACAGTGTGATGTTGAATATAGTTTTCTATATGCTATTTTTGTATGCCTTGCTTCCTATTTTCTAAGGAAAGTCTGTATTAGTGCGTGGGTTTGGTAGTTCCTTCCAGAGTTTGTTCTCCTTTTGTATCGCGTTTGAATTGGTAGCCTATTGGCACATTGTGGAATCATATCATACTTTTGATTATGTCTGGGGTGGCTTATTGCCTGAGCAGCTCGTACTGGGTGAGACAAGAGCATTGGATTTAAGATCAGTGCAATCTGACTATATGAAGTATATTATGGAGCTAAGACCATTATTTGGTTCATAATAAGGTGATGGTTCTTGTCAGGAGTATAGACCTAATGATTTGTTGATTCGGCAGTCGATTATGAATTTCTACACATCTCTTCTTTCATGGCGGTATTGTAAGAATTAGAGCAAGACCTCTGTAGGTCATGAGGTGCAATGGGAGCATCAGATTCATAGAATTTCGACTAAATTTATCAGAGAATGTTATTGTGGTTCTATGAGTAAAATGGTTCAAGGTATGAATTCAGCTAAGGTATGCAGTCACGTATTAGTATTTCATGTAGTGATTGATATGATGAGCGTATGTTGGAAACAGGCCTAGCATAGAACTCCGGATGTTGGAATTGGACTCTAAGGCTTATTTCCTTGAATAAAAGGAAATATCTTCAGAATTTAGCGAGCTAATGTGCTCAACTGAGTTATGGTAGCACGGGAAGGTGCATGAGGTGTTAAATAGCGATTTCAGACTACTCTGGTGTAGTTCTCAGCACGTTCGACGATGAACGTATGTTTAAGTGAGAGAGAATGTAACGACCCGACCGGTCGTTTTGAGCCCTAGCGCATCGTTCAGCTGTCTGAGGCAATGAGCAGCTTCATTTCAGGTGTTATGACTTGCACGCGTGGTCGGAATTGAATTTCGGGAAATTCGAAGTTGATTCGGAAAAAGATTTCTCATTTCAGAAGCTTTAAGTTGTAAGAATTAGCTAAGATCGGATTTTTGAGTAAACGACCTTCGAATCGGGATCTGAAGGTTCCAACATGCTCGTATGATTATTTCGGGTTTGGGCGTATGCTCGGTTCGGGTTTTGGATAACCCGAGAGTGTTTTAGCGCCTATTGTGGAAGTTAGCATTTTAGAAGAAATTTCATAAGTTTGGCTTGAAGTGCATTACAGTGTTATCGATGTCCGTTTGGAATTCTGAGTCTGGGAATAGCTCTGTATGGTGATTCTAGAGTTTGGAGCGCGATCAGGAGTGAATTCGGAGGTCCATAGGTCATTTTGGAGCCATTTAGCTAAAGATAGAATTTGAAGGGTTTTGAGAAGTTTGACCGGAAGTGAAATTTTTGGTATCGGTGTCAGAATCCGATTTCGGAAGTTAGAGTAGGTCTGTGATGTCGAATATGACTTATCTGAAAAATTTAAAGTCAATCGGACATGATTTGATAGGTTTAAACATAAAAAAACAGAACTTTGAAATTCTAAAGTTCATTGAATTTGGATTGGAGGTCGATTGATGATTTTAGTGTTATTTGATGTGACTTGAGGCCTCGAGCAAGTCCGTAATGTGTTTTGGGATTAGTTGTGTAATGACCAGGCCTGTCATTTTGAGAGTTATAGCCCTATTTCCCCTATCTATGATTCTTTATGTATTGTTCAGCTGTGTTGAGTTGTATCAAGTTGGTAGGTTTGGGTTCGGAGTAGTTTTGGAGTGAAATGAACACTTAGTCACTTAGTTAGAAAGCTAAGTTAGAAAAAGCCAATCGGAAGTTGACTTATGAGTAAACGAATTCGGATTTGGATATTTAGGGTTCGAGTAGCTTTGTTTGGTCATTTTAGACTTAGGAGTGTGTCCAGAATATAATTTGGAGGTCTATGGTAGAATTAAGCTTGAACTGGCGAAAGTTGGAAGTTTAGAAATTTTTAGGCTTGAATTCGAGGTTGATTTGGTATTTTTGTGTTGTTTTGGGTGTTCTGGAGGTTCGACTAAGTTCGGGTAGTGATATATGACTTGTTGAAATTATTTGTTGAGGTCTCGTGGGCCTCGGGTAAGTATATCATACTAAACAAATGAGCTCCGGTTTTATTTTTAATTGAAGCATTAGATCTGTATCGTAATTACAGACTCGTAGAAAAAAGAATCATCAAATTTGGACATCGTATGAGGATTTTATGGTCATTTTACTAAAAATTAGGTTGCTAGATTTTTTCAGAGTAATTACGAAATTGCTACTATCAGCGTGTTTAAAAATATGCACTATTTGCAAATATTAAAACCGACATATCTCATTCATTATAAAGTCAAATTGAGTGATTCAAAAGCCTAACTTGACTAGAATTTCACAAGGAATCCATTGGAGGAATATACGAGTTTTGGTATTTTTTGGCACGAGAAACGAGGCAGAATAACTGGCAGAAAAATATATAAAACTAGAGTTTGTTCATTCGGTCATAGTTTGAGTTGGGGAGCTCGGATTTGGACGATTTTGGAGGCGATTTTTCACCATATGGATTGGGATAAGTTTTCTCTACTCGGTTTTGATTATATTTCATGAATCCAGCTTCGTTTTTTTGGGATTTGATTGATGATTTTAAAGTGAAAATTGAGGGAGTTAGGATTTGAGTTTTGGAGAGTTTTAAGTGAGGATTTGAGGGATCAAACGGAGTCCGATTTTGACAAATTTTATATGGTTAGACTCAGGAGAGGACGAGAATTATTATTCTGCCATTTTGACTGATTCTGAGATGTGGGCCTGGGGGCCGGGTTTTGGCCGATTTTGGATTTTCGGCCTATTTTTGAGTTTTTATTGCGGAATTCGATTCTTTAGACTATGTTGATAGTAGTATTCTAATTATGGATAGATTGGGAGATTTTGGAGATCGATTCCAGATACGAGGGCATCCCGAAGTAGGATTTTACGCGATTGAGGTAAGTAACAGTTTTAACTCTAGCTTTGAGGGTATAAACCCGGAGAAATTGAAATCATGTGATTGTTTGGTGGTGATACCCAGGCTAGGTGATGGGCGTGTGGGTGTGCACCACAAGGGATTGAGACATGGTCTGTCCCGTGGGGCTGTGAGGTCTAATGGCTATTATCTGTGGTTATGTGTTTATTTGTTGTTGAACTTGTTTGCCTTCATGTTAGAGATCATGCTTAGGCTTTATACATGCTCACATTACTTGTACTCAGTCATAGAAGTTATTGTACATGTTTACCTCAGTCTCTATTATTTGCTAATATGTTGTGATACTTGGTGTGGGTTGTGTTCCCTTCTTTGTTGAAGATAGTGAGGCTAATGAGGTACATGATTGAGTAAGACCGAGGGCCTGGTTGTGAGGATATTGATACCATAGCGCGTGAGTTGTCTGCATAGCACGTGAGTTGACCGTGCGGGTCCAGGTATTTATACCATAGCGCATGAGTTGTCCGTGTAGCACGTGAGTTGATCGTGCGGATCCAGGTATTGATATGATGGCTTGGTTATGAGGATATTAATACCATAGCGCGTGAGTTATCCGCGTAGCATGTGAGTTGACCATGCGGGTCTAGGTATTGATACCATAGCGCCTGTGTTGTCCACGTAGCACGTGAGTTGACCGTGCGGATCCAGGTATTGATATGATGGCACATGAGTTGTCCGTGCTTAGCGCTTGGGCTTTGGGAGCCCCTCCGGAGTCTGTACACACCCCAGTGAGCACAGAGTGTTGAGTGTATTGAGTGTTGAGTGTGGAGTGCTGAGTGCTAAGTGATGTAGTGATATTGTTGTGAGGTTGCATTTATGTTTGTTGTTGCTGCACTTCCCTGTTGGTTTCTTTGTGGCATTTATTGGTTTTATGGAATTTAACTGTTTATTTATGTTTATTGTAAATTGTGAAAATAAATAATTGGACTGTTTTGATTAGCTTGTCACCACTACTCAGTTTCTTAGTTATTTCTGTTACTACTGAGGTGGTTGTACTCATACTACACCCTGCACTTTATGTGCATATCCAGATGAGTTAGAGCGCGGCAGTCATTGAGTTCTGGCCAGCTATCTGTGGAGATTGTAAGGTAGCTGCTAGTATCCGTAGGACCTTGTTACTCCTTTTATCATTTCTTCTTTTGGAGAGTTAGACACTTTATATATCTTAGTTTACAGTTTTAGATGCTCATGACTTAGTGACACCCCGATGTTTGGAACTCGTTTTCGTATTTTATATTATTTATATTTAGAGTTGGTTTAGTTTATCAGGAATTAAATTATTGAAAATATTTTATTAAATTTTTATAATCAAATTAGTAGTAATATTTTGGGAATAGGCTTGCCTTGTAACACGATAGGCGCCATCACGACCAAGGTTAGATTTTGGGTCATGACGGGTTGGTAGGTTTGGTTGAGGTCCCGGGGTCCTCGGGTGGATTCCGAGTGGTTAACGGATCAAAAATGGAATCTTTGGAAGGCTGAATTGGCTAGTTGATGTCATAACCGCACCTATGAGAATTGGGCCGCAAGTGCAGAACCGCATAAGCGGCCAAAGGAGCCGCAGATGCGGTCATATTTCTACAGATGCGGGACTGTACCTACGGTGGAGAAGTCGCAGAAGTGGAAATAAGGGGTCCTCGGAAGGACCGTAGATGCGGTGGAGTGGCCGCACCTACGGAACCGCAGAAGCGGTCATAGGACCGCAAGTACAGAAATTGCTGGAGGCAGAATAGTGTTTTAAAATTAGGGTTTAAGTTTATTTCACCTATTTTTCTCTTGGTATGCGCGATTTTGGAGAGCTTGAAGTGGGGTGTTTCATCATCATCTACTAGGTAAGCTAACCCCAGCTATCTTGAGTTAAATATATTGATTTTGTGTTGATTTTAGCATGTAAATTGGTAGAAAACTTGGGGTTTTGAGGAAAAACCTGCAAAATTAGTATTCTTAGATTTTGACCACAATTTTGGGTTTGGAACTTAGAGAAAATTATATATTTGAGTTCGTAAGGCTATGGGTAAAATTTATCTTCAAAAAAATTTGGATTCCGGGCGCGTGGGCCCGAGGGCAATTTTGTCAATTTTCCGATCGGGGTTAGGAATTGTTAGAAATTGGATTAATATGAATAGTTTATCGTATATTAATGGATTTGCATAACTATTGGCTAGTTTTGGAGCGTTGTGCATCAACTAGAGTCTTCAGAAGGGCGTGGAATGCCGGTTATGGATCTTCAGAGCGAGGAGAGTCTCCTTTCTAACTTTGTAAGAAGCAATTGTCCCCGTAGGTGATATAATTGGTTATGTGCTCCTAATTGTGGAGGCTACGTACGCACGAGGTGACGAGAGTCCGTGCGTATCTACTATTATGCTATTGTCTGGGTAGTTAGGACCCCAAAGCATGCTACACTTGGATTACTTGTGAACCTATTGATAGCTTAAATTGCTTAAATCACATCGAATTAGTAAATAAATTTCTAAAAGGATTAAACTTTATTTTTCTTAAATGGTTAAAATATGATTGACTTTCTTTGGACAGTTGCTCCGTGTGGACTCTTGATTGACTGTCTGTATGTGTTTAATTTTGGAGCGGGCCGAACGCCTCGGTAGATTAAATAGATGCACCTATGGTTCGCGCCATTCGACACTCGGTAGTGCACAACTTACATTTCTATTGGAGAGGGTCGTCGACCTCGGCATGATTTTAGCATGCTTATATTACTTGCCTTGAAACTTATTGAAGTTGTTACTGCCTCTTTCTGGCTTAAGAATACATGTATAAATGATGAAAAGGAATGATTTCCTATAAAAGAAATAATTTTTTATTTGCTTCAACCCATTGAATTACAATCATGTTTGTAAAAATTCGCGATTTAATATTTTATGGTATACCATCATTGGACCATTAGTAAGTGTCGAAGTCGACCATCTCGTCTCTACTTCTTCGAGATTAGACGGGACACTTATTGGGTACACATTATTTCCGTGCTCATACTACACTTTTATGTATTTTTGTTGCACAAGCATATGCATCTCTAGTGGCCTACTGGGTGTATCAGCACGGATGATACAGAGACTTAGGTGAGTTGCACTTCTCGAGGCGATTCGCAGCCAGCAGAGTCTCTTTCAGTTTTTTGTATTTATTTCAATCCAATATTGTATTCCAGACGACTGTTGTATTACATTATTTCTTAGAAATTTCTCATGCACTTGTGACACCGGGTTCAAGGAGGATTTTTGGATTATTAAATGTTAAGTTTGTTAAAGATTTCGCGGTTGTTTATGTAAATTTTATTATTCGTTATTTAATATATAAAGAAAAATGGTCTTAGACAATACAAAAATTTGAATTTAATTAAGTATTTTGGTTGGCTTGCCTGACTCAGTAAATTTTGGATCGTGACAGATGTTGTATGAAACCCACATGGTCAGCCAGGAGAAGGCTCAAGCATCGCTGAGGTGCTGTATATGGGGACCAATGCCAAGTTGCAAAACTGGAAGGCTACTTCGTTCCCAGTCAGGCAGGAATCCTGGTAGTCTAGTCTTGCGACCTTTTCTACATCACGAGTTATCCCAGTGTGTAACTCGGGTGTCTCTTTTAGTTTATTATTTTTGAATTCCAATGTAAACCCTGTTATCTTCAAAATTCAAAGAAATGAAACCAATATTTCATCGTTCATGAATCTCTCTTTTTATTCTTTCTGATTTTTGTTACTTTTTCTTATTTCTTCTTTTAGTTCTAATAATGTGGCTTTAAATAACATGACATGCTTGCGGACTTCATGCCTATATCCAAACACACTGTCTAATTGTGAAATAATGAATCAAGAATCGGAATATGATGAAGAAGAGGCTTTTAGGGAAATAAATCAAGAATTGGAACAATTTGAGAATAAGCCCAAGCCAAATCTAAATGAAACCGAGCTAGTAAATTTGAGTAGTTCAGAAGAGGTCCAAGAAACCATGATAAACATTCACACAGATGAAAGAACTAGGGATGCATTGATCCAACTTTTGTTTGAATTCAAATATGTGTTTGCTTGGTCCTACGATGATATGCCAGGATTAAGTGTTGATCTAGTGGTGCACAAAATGCCAACTTACCCCGATTGTCCCCCTCTCCAGCAAAAACAGAGGAAATTCAAAACTGATATTAGTGACAAGATCAAAGAAGAAGTCACTAAACAATTGAAATCATGTGTGATCCGAGTGGTCCGATACACCACCTGGTTGGCTAATGTGGTCCCAGTGCCAAAGAAAGATGACAAAACCCGAGTGTGTGTCGACTATCCGGATTTGAACAAAGCGAGTCCCAAAGACAACTTCCCTCTGCCCAACATCCACATCCTTGTTAATAGCTATGCCAAACATGAGATACGGTCCTTCGTGGATTGTTATGTTGGATATCATCAGGTCTTGATGGATGAAGAAGATGCAAAAAAGACATCCTTCACCACACCCTGGGGCACCTATTGTTACAGGGCCATGCCTTTTGGTTTGAAGAATTCTGAGGCAATATACATGAGGACTATGACTATCATCTTTCATGACATGATGCACCAAGAAATCGAGGTGTACGTGGACAATGTGATCATTAAGTCCAAAACACAGGATGGCCATGTTCGGGATCTGAGAAAGTTCTTTGAGCGTCTGCGCAAGTATGATTTGAAGCTAAACCCGGCTAAATGTGCATTTGGAGTTCCGTCTGGGAATTTTTAGGGTTCATAGTCAGTTGGAGGGGCATTGAACTAGATCCGACAAAGATAAAGTCTATTCGGGATTTACCTCCTCCGAGAACCAAGAAAGAGTTCATGAGATTTTTGGGAAGGTTAAATTACATCAGCCGGTTCATTTCTCAGTTGACTTCCATATGTGAGCCTATATTCAAGCTGTTGAAGAAAGACATCGCAATTAAATGGACAGATGAGTTTCAAGAAGCCTTTGACAAAATCAAAAAATATTTGTCGAACCCGCCAGTCCTGGTCCCACCCGAACCTGGGAGGCCTTTGTTTTCGTACCTGACAGTCTTGGAGAATTCTTTTAGCTGTGTCCTCAGGCAACATGATGTGACAGTGAAGAAATATCAAGCAATCTACTATTTGAGCAAAAAGTTCACAAGTTATGAAGCCAAATATACCCTATTAGAAAAGACTTGTTGCGCCCTAACTTGGGTCACTCAGAAACTTAGGCATTACTTGTTGGCCTACACCACCTACCTCATCACCAGGTTGGATCTTTTAAAGTACATATTTCAGAAGCCGATGCCTATGAGGAGGATAGCAAAATGGCAAACCCTGCTCACTGAGTTCGACATAGTCGATGTCACTCGCACTGTAATGAAAGCTCAAGCTCTAGCAGATCACCTGGCTGAAAACCCTGTTGATGATGAATATCAGCCTTTGAGTACTTACTTTCTAGATGATAAAGTAAACTCAGTTGAGGTAATTTCAGAAGACGCTAATACTTGGAAAATGTTCTTCGATGGAGCGCTGAACGCAAAAGGTGTCGGGATTGGGGCAATTCTGATCTCACCACTGGTCAGCACTATCCAGCCACAGCCCGACTTCAATTTTTCTGCACGAACAACACTGTCGCGTATGAAGCCTGCATTATGGGCATGAATATATGGAAATTGATCAAGATGTGAAAGAATTGGTAATTATGGGAGATTCAGATCTGATCGTCCGACAGGTTCAGGGAGAATGGGAAACTCGGGATGTCAAACTTGTACCATACAGGAAACATGTGGAAGATCTTAGCAAACAGTTCAAATCCGTTGAGTTCAGGTACGTCACTCGGTTTCACAATGAGTTAGACAATGCACTCGCCACTTTTGCCTCGATGTTTTCGTATCCAGGCAATGTCAACATTGACCCGTTGGAAATTCAAATCCGAGAAAGGCATGGTTATCGCAATAAGGTTGAAGTGGAGCCCAGTGTTCAGCCATGGTACAATGATATCAAGATGTTTTTAAAAACAAAGGAATATCCCGAGCAAGCCAATGGAGATCAAAAGAGAACCATTAGAAGGCTTGCCAGTAGTTTCTTCTTGAGCGGAGAAGTGTTGTACAAAAGGACTCCAAATTTGAACCTCTTGCGATGTGTGGATGCCCAAGAGGTCGGAAGAATCATGAATGAACTACACGCATGAGTATGTGGGCCGCCTATGAATGGACACGTCCTTGCAAAGAAAATCCTTCAAGCAGGGTATTACTGGATCACCATGGAAAAAGACTGTTTCAGCTTCATCCGAAAATGTCATCAGTGTCAGGTACACGGTGACCTGATTCATGCACCTCCCACAGAATTGCACCCTATGTCAAGGCCATGGACGTTCGTTGCGTGGGGAATGGATATCATTGGGCCGACTGAGCCAAATGCTTCAAATGGGCACAAATTCATACTAGTTGCTATCGATTAATTCACAAAATGGGTTGAAGCAATCACTCTCAAAGTTTTCACAAAGAAAGTTGTGGTAGACTTCGTGCACTCCAACATCATTTGTCGTTTTAATATTCCTACAACTATTATTACGGACAATGCTGCAAACTTGAATAGTCATTTGATAAGGGAGATATGCAAAAAAATTAAGATCACACATCAGAATTCTACCCCTTATTGGCCCAAAGCTAATGGTGTTGTTGAAGCAGCAAACACGAACATCAAGAAGATCCTGAGAAAGATGATTCAAAGTTCGAGGCAATGGCATAAAAAGTTGTCGTTTGCATTATTGGTATATCGCACAACTGTGCGCACATCAATTGGAGCAACACTCTATCTTTTGGTTCATGGCACTGAAGCTGTAATACCCGCAGAAGTTGAAATTCCTTCCCTCCAAATCATTGTTGAAGCTGAAATTGAAGATAGTGATGTCACAACCCAAACCGATGGGCCGCGATGGGCACCTGGTACCTTACTCAACCAAGTACCAACGTGACGTATCTTTCTTATTACATCATCATATACACATGACATACGGGTCTAATAGGCCAACATGATCCTTTATAAACTCATAATATAGGCCGAAAACGTCGTACAATCTTTTATCTACACGACATATATCTACAAGCCTCTAAGAGTACATAAATATCAAAAAGATCGTGACAGAGTCCCGCCATACCAAACAATATACGTCTAAATCATACTAACCAAACGAGCAACTCCGAAGGAAATGGAGCGCACCAACATCTTCCGCTGAGCTGATAGCCTACTTGGAGGGCTCTCGATGGGTCTATTGGGACCTGCGGGCATGAAACGCAGCGTCCCCAGGAAAAAGGAACGTCAGTACGAATAATGTACCGAGTATGTAAGGCACATAAATAAATACATAAGAGACATGGAAGGAATATAGAGTACAAGACTCAATTTGTAAGTCTGAATAACTTTGTAAATCATAAATTACTTTTAGCGTCATGCATATGCGTATGAATGTCATGTCGTGCATAAGTACATGTTTCATAATATCATCAACCTCTGAGGGCATCCATCATATCATATCGGCCACTGTGGGCAAAATCATCATCGTATACCAGCTGATCAGGTGGTGGTACGTATATA